>JAUYWH010000018.1:23394691-23486958 GCA_034779795.1 Ctenopoma multispine
ACACACACACACACACACACACACACACACACACACACACACAACCACACACACACACACACACACACACACACACAAACACACACACACACACACAGCTTCAAAACACATCAGTGAGCCCTGCCATTCCCTCTCTGCTTGCTTTTCTGAATTCTCGCCAAAATGAATTCACGATTGCCGCTGGAGAAGCTTGTTGTATGTGTACATCTTAATGTTTCTGACAGCATAGCATTTTCATCCAAAAAAGCACCCCACCAAAAAGCCAAGTGTTAACAACACTGTTGTGCTTGTAAATCGCTCAGTTTTAATGCCAAATAAATGTAGCGCAGCTCAAAAGAAAGCTTATTTCAAATGACTCGGTTCATAAAATGTGTTACATGCTAAAGGGCAGCAAAGTTTAAGTCACTATTTCAGATGGATAGAATCGTTTTCTAGCAGTACTGGGGGCTTAGACTGAAAGCTGCATGGTTTATGTGCAAACAAATGTCAAGCGTAATGATTTTAGAAGGAGGAAAACATTGTTTTCTAGGACAACAAACTGTCTGCTTCAGGTTGAAAGCTTGCCTTAATATACAAATAAAGCTCAGCTAAAGTTGGAGGGTTGATGCTCACAGGAGGAAAATTACAGCAACAAACTAGGTCACAGATAAAGGTAGTTTTCCCTTTGATGTAGGCTGTGGTAAAAAAAAAAGTCTACTTTCTTCAGTAAATGGGATTTAATGGGTCTGGCATTGCACCACACTGGACGTAAATAGAGGTGAAACTGAACCTTTATCATCTCGGGAGGGGAAACGTCATCATGGTTGTGGTATGATAAGTGAGTATTACATATTACATATTGCACTGCATTACACTGGGCAGCTGCAGGATTCATTTAAAGGATAATCCACATGTTTTTCCTCAATTAAGTAACTTTTTTTTTTATCGTAGTTGGCACCTGTTATTGGCGTAATGGTTCACCAATACAAATCGATACTGTAGGCTTAACGTCTCTGGCGCAGCTGCATCGATTCAAGCAGCCTGAAACTGGCCAAAGCTGGGAGGGAATCGCAGCTGTATTGATGCAGCCTTGTTAAAAATGACAGGTGGGTTATTTCTATCTTGTCTTGTCAGCCAACCGATTATTGTCACTTACTGCTTTTGCCTGCTGTGTGTGATATTTTATAGAGAAATTTTATAACATTTATACATAGCTCTTGTCACATTTTGGGATTTCTTCCATTGTACATACAGTATGAGATAAACATGTATAAGGAATCAGTCAAACCTATCACAACTGTAAATTTAATTAGAAAAATACTTTGATAGTGGGCTACTTGTTGAAGTAATTGAATTATGTTGATCCGACATTTTTTTTGTGACCACAATCTTTAAAAACCTTTAAAAGAAAGCAGCACAATCATGCCACAGCATATAATATGAGCACAGAGTGATAATCATTCATCCCTGCTTGCTGTTCAGCTTTGACAGGCCATGACAGCTTAAGTGTCTTCTCTCCTGGCCAACATTTGCTTCTACAGTAGACAGTACAGCTCCCATGGCCTGGAGCAACGTCCCCTCATATGAGCTGCAATCACAGACTTTCCATCTTCACGGTGAAAACAACTCCCTGACTAGATTTCGAAACGGAGAACAATGTGTGAGGATCACCATCACACATTTGTAACTGCTTTCAAAACACACACACACAACTATAAATAAATAAAACTCACAAGGGAATAAGTCGGTCACTAAAAAATACAAGAAATTGGCAAGTCGCCACACTCCAGTCCTGAAAATATATTACCTGAGTCTTGATTGGAGTCTCATCCATCTTCCCTCTTTATCAGCATCCTCGTATTTATAATTCAGTAGGTTGGCTTCTTAGAGAGAACGTTAAATATACTGGGGCTAATAGATATTGGACAATGACCATAAACGAGACAGGTCTTCTAACAAATAAGTATAGCTATCAGTCCCTACTGCAAATAGCACATAAACTTTCTTGATGTTGGGAAATAAGCTCAGCAGTGTGCAGCTAGCGGCTCTGCGAGGTTGGTTGACCCCAAATCACCAGCGCGCCTGGTGATTTGGGGTAAATGCTAACATCAGCACACTATGTCACTGCTAATATGCCATAATTACCATTATACCACGTTGACCGTGATAGTTCAGTGTCAGCATGCTAGCATTTGCTAATTAGCACAAAACACAAAGTGCAACTGAGGCTGGTGGTTGTGGATGTTTTGGTCTTGACCAGATGATGGAGTTAGATTAACAAAACAAGAGATCACCAAAATATAGTTTAATTAATGGACTTGACCACAAAAGAAGCAACTCATTCTATCCTATTTGAAAACTAAAAGATCTCTACACTACCGTAATTGTCATAACAGTCAAGTTTATAATGTAGCTGTATATGCAGTGATATTTGGTTCTGATAAAATGCAGCGTAAATGTATGACTGTATGTAAAGTATGTGAGATGCTGATATCATAGATATCATTCATCTTTTCTTGTAATGTACTGCTTTAATGGTACAATGATTTATTCCTATCTTTTATTGATAGGCTGTACCAAAATGTTTCTTCTTTTATATATGTTGGTTTTTCTATATACATTTTTACCATATCAGTTAATGTGCCCAGTTCATGTCTCTTTGAGCTATGGTATTTATACCATATCATAATTTTCACATAAATAATTAATTGACACCAACCTCCGTACAACAGATAATGAGTGCACAGCTAAATACCTGATATTTTCTCCATTTCCAAGGTGTGGGAGAGATTAAATCAAATCTTCTCTGTGTTGCATCAAACACTGCTGGCTACCTTTGGACACGTAGGACTATGTTAATCCACAAAGTAAAGTGAATCTCCAGATACTGAACTATTTCTGTGGTTTAGATTTTTTTTTAATTAGGAGACAATTTTCTCTTGCTTGTCTTGAAACTTCTTGCCTCTTTCTCACCTGCACTGCCGTCATACTTTAAGGCCTTTTTTTGCTTTGTTCAACACTTATAACCTTCCCCCTGCATTTCACATGACTACTACTGGCAAACCTGAGGACTAGGCGTTAGGTCACGTCACGATTCAGTTCACTTCTCCTAAAGGTACTTCAACACATAAAACATGTACTCACTGAACCATGCAAGAGCTGATTTGATCAAACAGCATGAACATACAGCCTTCTTAGGTTTTTGTCTCCACATGGGAGAGTCATTGTGAGAGAGCAAATCTATTTTCATTAACTTTCACTTCAAACCATAGTGAAATGAACTACTGTAAGCATGTCTGTTTTGCTTTATGCAAAATCTGAATGCTAGCTAGATGTTTTAATCAGATCATTTTAAAGGACTGACTTTTTCCCAGAGTATTTAATTTATTTCAGAAAGGTGAGAGTATACATAAAAACATGTTTTGAGTAACCATACAGAGGGACCTTGATGATTAGACCCTGGTGATGAATACAGCTTTAAAACACGTAGGCCAGTGAAAATACAAGGAAGAATCCTCCACTGCCTTGATGTTGCTGTTGGTGGAATGAGCTAAAAGAAGGAGGACAGAACTTTACAGCTGACATGCCTGAATAGCCTTTGCAATAAAGTTGTGTAATTGTAGGTCTGAAAGGCAGAATGACAGAAGAAGCGGAGTAAAATTTAAAGGACAATTTCAGAAAACTGTTTGGTTCGAGGAGTGTGCAGAGAATAGCTGTTGACCAGATACGATAATAACAGAAACAAGAGTACATTTTACAGCGTGAGAAAGAGGAAGAAATGGAATAAATTTAGAGCGAGTGAGAGGAGAAAGATCTGCCATATTTAACTTTCCTTTTACTTTTATTATCTGAAATACTTCTCTTTTATTGAAAGACTTCTATAGTATCCAGTTGTCCATCCTTTTGTCACATTCTCATAATTGAGACATCTCTGGAACGACTTCAAGGTTTGCTCAAATGTTCATGTCGGTTCAAGGATGAACTGATTAAAAGTCAAGGTGTCTGTGACCTCATGTCTGTCCTTAAGACCTTAAAAGTCCTAACTTGATATGATTTTTGTTCATATTGTAAATGACTATTGTAAACTGTTTTTTAAAAAGAATATTTACATAAACATACAGAGGCCTACGTTCTGCAAACATTAGTACTGTCTTCCAATAGCAAGTTATGTTTTCTAATGCTAATGTATTAGTTTAAAAGGATAATGATCATTAGAAAACCATGTGCACTGATGGTAACACAACTGAAGACGTGTTTTCAAACTTTTGACTGATCTTACTGTCATCTGTCATCAATCCAAATACTTGGAGGGGGAAATTTCATTATACTGAGGCAAACAGCCAGTTGTTCAGTTGCTACTTGACTTGTTGGTGGAGGAAAGCTAAAAAAAGCTAAAAAACAGAAGCTGATCAGACCAATTATTTTTCTTTTCGTTTAAACTAGTCAACTACGGGACTAGTTCTGTGCCAGCTGGGCTATAGTCTAAGCTCTGATTGGTCTACTTTTTGTCACTTCAACCTGGCAATGCTTTCACTAGCAGTTACTGTATCTCAGAGTTCCCTGTGCAATGGAGGCAATCACTGCACACGGGCGGAGGAAAAGTTGGTGTATCACAAAATGTAATGGCTCCTCAGTTCATCAAAGCAAAATAAACTGAGCTGCTGATTCTATCCTGAATGATGATGATGACGATGATGATGCCTTGGCCTTGACAAATATCTAAAATTCTTCTTATAGGTTGTTGCTTAGGAGAGAGGAAAACGTTTCACTTGCAAGACACCGTCTTGCAGCATAATGTGACACTGTATAGACATCATACTGTGATATTATCTGAAATAAACATTTGGTGTTATTTATTTGGAAATTAGAGTTGTATACAGGCCTGGATAGCTGACTAAAAAAAAGCTGAATCAAAGTCTATTTTGGTGATATTGCTCACTTATACTGACTCAATCCAAACCGTTAATAATGAATAATGATTGGGCAGGTGAAATCATCAGAGATTAATGCTAACAGCATTTGGCCATACAGGCCATCAGCATTAATGATATTAATGGTCAGTCTGGGAGATTCAAGAATTTCAGCTGAGTAAATAGTTAAATCAATATTCTTTTCATTACCTATCCTGAGTTCACACCCTCAAACATCGGTGCTCAGAGGAGCTTGTTTATGTGTGTGTGTGTGTGTGTGCTTGAGCACATTTCTAAAGCGTTCCCAGAGCCAATCAAGCCTCTCTGCTGTCTCCATTTCTATCCTCGAGCACCTCATGAGCAACACATCTGTCCACCATACGAAGGGAGAGCGTGACGTAATGACCGTTTTCATAATTATGTCTCACCCCCACACAACTAACACACTACTCCATACATTCCACTAGTATGTAAAATGACTTCTCACTTTTGCACCACCCACATGGACACCCCCACACACACACACACACATGCACACACACACACACACACACACGTCTGATGTCCCATCCACCCTCTAACTGTGAGCATCAATTTGCATGGCGGTTGCACACTCAGACTATAAAGGCCCAGCGCCCCATCTTTTAACAATTACAGATAACAAGATGATCATTGGAAATGAAAAGTCATCAGGGTTCCCTTTCAGCCAAGCGTGAGTGACCGTATTGGCCCCCTCCATCTCTGTGTTAACCTTGGCTCTATCTGTGCTCAAGCCTGTCACATCTTTATTGGCATTAAAATTAAACCGGTGGGCAGTGGGCACACTCCCTATTTCCCCTCTTTCACTCCTACACATACAAACACACATGCACGCACACTAACAGTGCTTACTCGTATTTGTCATTTCCCCCTCCATGTTCTCTCTTTTTTCCCCCCCAGTCCATCTGCTGGGGCGGAAAGGGTTTTAATTTCCGATCCAATTGCCCCTCTTTGGCTCGTAATGTTGAAGCATACTGTAGCCATAAAGAGCAGGGATGTAATGTTTGTGTGTGCCGGGTGTTAAATGCTACCTGTCCCTGTTAAGCCTGTCTGGCCATGCAGATAGCCTCCACTCACAGGCATTAGGCACAGCTGGAATAGTTCTCATCTGCTGCAGGGAGCATGGACGTGTCTGATAATAAGGTGTTGATAGAGGGCATTAACTTGATGGCTTATGCAGCCTGATATACCAACAGACTGTGGGCAAGGGCAGGCTCAGGGAGAGACAGAAACAGCAGACAGTAGTCCCATGTCATTCCACATATCAGTCAGTCATTTGTGAGATCAACACACTGAGTTGATTTACTAGCAGATCTGGATCAAACTTTTAAAGGAGCCTCTGTCAGTTTGGAGTACGCTGCGTAAGGTGCGATTAAAGCTGACGTGCATGCAGAATCAAAATGAGACTGTTTGTTGGCTTCGGTTGAAAGAAAAGCCGAACACAAAGCAGCGCAGTACGTCTGACATTAGCACAAAATCAGTTATCGCCACAACTTGAGTGCTGACAGGCTACTAATTATAGACACATTCACAACCCCCCTTGCCTACTACTGTTAGATGATTACCCTAGTGATATTGTGTAATTAATTCAGCAACTAATAACTAAATAATATATCATATGATTTGATCATCTCATCCACGTAAAATCATTTCAGGTCTCTTTTATAAAGATCTCTGTTTAAAACTATAGGAACATGTCCAAGTCATATTTTCCTCCTTTCCCAGTCAGAACACTACAACACGATGCATCACAGACAACCTCTGCCAAGGTGTGGAACAAAAACAGCCTGTTAGTTTCCTCGGTCTGGTCATACTGTGTTTCAATACAGCCAGACTAATAATTCACATATTTTACTGTTCCTGTTGTCAGTGATAGAACAAGGAACAAATGATTATCTGTTTATCTCCAGGTAGCATTTAAGATGTCCTACAGCAGCTCTGCAGAGCCAAAAGTGGCTTCAAATATTACTGTTGAGTTACTATTATTATTCGTAAGTAAGATTTAATAGATTATGATAAATCTTAATTATACTTTTTACTATATTATACTATTTGGTGTCTCAGTAGTGAGGTCAGGTTAGTCAGGGTGACTGCACATGCGCTGAGATGCTCCACATCCTTAGTACAGAATATAACCATATAACCTAAGATGAGTTGGACGGTGCCGTAGATTTCCTTTCTTGAGAGAAGCTCCTGCTGAGCTTTATCACATGGATGGCAATTGCAACTTTGATGTATGGACATAAATACATTTATTTTGTAATTTATTATAATCAAAACAATAACTCTATTACATAGCTGTTACTGAAATATTACCCACATCGTTATCATTAGTCCATATTACTTGTTGTTATGTGGTTATGTGTAAGGCTGTGTTTAACTTTAAAATTAATTGGAACTTTATCTGTTTTACATCAAGTTCTGTTTAGCTTGTCCACACAAACACGACTGGTCTATATTTTCAGATTTGACACTGATACTGTTTTCAGCAACCTCAGTTTTGAGGACTCATTGAAGTTAAAGACATGCACTAACATGCACAAAATATCTGTTCATTCAGTGGATTTATATCACTTTAGGTGTTGTGTGTACAGTCTGATACAAAATGTGATATTTCACTAGGATATGGTGGTTCTGATATGACTTCACATATGATCCACTCACTAAAAACAAGAAGAAGAGATAGGGGAGAGGAAAAGATGAGGCCAGGGAGTAAATATACAGCAGTAAATAGTGTAAAACTGATACCATAAAGCACTGGAGAGCTTTTGAGTGTGGTCGGTACAGAGAAAAAAAAAAGCACAAAAAGGGCATAGTGAAAAATGCTCCTCTCTGTTTTCAGTGTCTGTAATCTGATAAACACCTATCTTCCAAAGCACTGCTGCCTCCGCTGCCATCTCAACAGACTTTAGGGAGAACACGGCACTCAGTGTTTATCACCCCATTGCCGTCATTAGGAATCACGCAGATTAGCCTTGACATTCTCGCAGATGAGAGGAGTAACAAAGAGAGGGAGCTATTAGCATGCTAATGCACATCAAAAGAGTTCAGAGTGGCCCTTTCATCCAGGCTTAAGCCCTCTTTTCTGGTGAAAAGCGCACAGATAATACATTCCTGACTCACCTGTGCATAAGTGTATGCATCTTTGCACGTGTGTGTATTTTTGGTGTGTGTGTGTGTCTGACTGCATATTCAGGTGAGGTGGCTTCATAGGGACAATAAATGAGGTTACATTTACAGAGCTCCTTACAGATAGAGACAATGTCATAAAGACAAAAACGTGCAACTGTTCACCACCAGCTATTTGCAATGGTCATCAAGCAGGCAAATCTTCCATAATTTGCCTGTTACTGCTGCTTGTTAGTATGCCTTTCTTTCTCTCACAAGATGGCAGTGTACCGCTTTGGTTTCTTTGCTCCAGAGCAGGAGCACCTGGCTCCTGGACACGATCAACTCTCTTTGTTTGGACTTTGAAGTGAGAGAGGTATCAGTCGAAGCACACAAAAAGCTGATAGTAGTGTCTTTCAATTCTAATAATGTGCTGCAAAGAGCTGTGCGTGGTCTTATTGATTGAACAACTTGGGCTGAGTGAGAAACAATGGTGCTGGTAAGAGAGTCTGTGTGTGTGCGGACAGGAAAAGTGTGTTCCTCATCGAATGCGTGCATGTGTTGGTGTGTGCACGCTCACACATGGACGTACTGTGGAATTTATGTGGGCGCACATGTGCTTCAATTGTGTTTCGAGTGATACGCAAGCACCATTGTTACTCTGCATTGATAATTTCTGCTTCATCCTTTGTTTATGCAGCTGCATCGTTTGTTGAAAATGAGGACAACATGCGTCAAATCCCCTGCTACCCTCAAATGACTGTAAGAAAAGGAAAAAAAGGAAGAGTATGGCATATTATAAAAAAAGCCTCAGCATGCAATTCTTAAAGTATGAGTCTAATCCTCAGCCTATTTCTCATTTTCTAGGATAAATGGGCTTTAAAAGCCTTTAGTCAAATGAGTCCATTATTTAGGTCTCTTAACGACAATCTTGGCCTTTGAACATGTCTTTAGTGGCTCACTACAGACAGCATGTGATCCATATTGTTGCCGGGTGAAGCTGATATGAAGTGATAGTGTCTGGCTAGACACTCACCAGCCACTACATTGTTTTGCTGTAACACAAATATGTAATCAACCAGTTACTCTCTGCATTTAGGCATGTACACATGGTCATGATCTGCTGAAAATCAAATCCGAGCATCAGAATCAGGAAGGAAGGTGATTCACGTGACTTTGAACAGCAGGAGACCACACTTCTGCGAGGCACTGCGTGGCACACTGAGCTTGCCTGAGTGTTGTTGCTGACCATGTTCATCCCTATCCGACCACACAGTCTGCCTATTCCTACTGTCAGTAGGATAATTTTAGGATGCTAAAATAATTTCATATGGGCTTCTTTAACGTGCCAATGAGCTCTCTGTACTCTGATAGCCTCTAGTCACAAGATCTGAATCCAATAGAGCACGTTTGGGATGCAGAACAGGAGATTAGCATCAGCAGCAGCAACAAATCTGAATCATTTGTGTGATGCTGTTGTTTCATTATGGAGCAAAACCTCGTTGAATGTATACCACATTGAGTGCTAACCTAATGTACCTAATGAAGTGGCTGGTGAGACTCGATCAAGGTGGAGAATCTGGGAAAGATCAAATAGGACAGCCTGGAGAATGCAGCAGCTTCACACAGCAGCTAAATGGTCAAAACGAGATGTGCACAGTATCTGTCGCTCGTAATGAAGCCTCTGTGGTGCTTGCCAACTCTAGAACAGACCTCAAAAGCAATACGAAAGTGTGCTTTCTACTTTAAATATTACATTACAGCTGCAAAGTAATGTAATCAAACTTATGGTATGATATGGCTGTGTTTAATAACTATCAAAAACAAGAATCACGTTCTTTATTTTTCTGCAATGATAGAGCTGTACTGACCAGTACTGACACTATCAGAACTGGTGGGGGTGTCTATGTGGACAGGCACTAAAGTCAAGTCACAGAAGCAGTTAACCAGCTGGATGCTGACTTTTCCAAATCCCAATGTTTCTCTGTGTTGTGTTTTTGTACTTTTCCCAGTGGAATACAAACCAATACTAAAACATGTCAAACTGTAACCATAACCAATGCTATGACTTATGTTGTAAATGGGAAGAAAAGGTATCTTTCATTATTTTAGACCATAAAGGACGTTGTGTTTGACTAGCTTCTCCTAGTAGTACTAGCTCTTGCCATTTAAAATCATACCGTAGCAACACTGTGGTTTAAAGTTCCTTTAAGCTTAAGACTTTAAGCCAAGAGACACAGCAAGCTGTAACTTTTCCTTTAAAAGATGCTCCATTGAGGATTAGCTGCTGACCTCCATTAAAGAAACTGAAGCTGTATACAGATAAATATAGAAAGGTGAAAGATAAGGAGGTATTATAGAAAAAAAGGAGAAGATGGAGCAGGAACTAGAGCAAAATGGGATTGCTAAGGGACCACTTTGTTTTTTGTGGAGTGATGTGATCTGTCTTTCACATATCACATTCTAGATGTGGAGACCCAGAGCGGACCATCTTAACGTATCTTTCTCTTCTTGTCGTTATGTCTTTTTTTCTTAATTCTCTTTTTCTGCTTTGTCCAAGAAGTGCACCACCTTACTGGTGGTCCACTGCCATCAATCGGGAACCCAAGTACAAAAGTATCGACTTTTCCTTGTCAGCCTGTGCAGATAGATGCTGGCTTGTTATTTTGGTTCAGCCCCCAAATATCTAGACACATCGTTGAGGGACTCTCGGCTCTATTGATTAACCATTAAAAGTCTGGCTTGCCTTGGCTGTGTGTCCTGTAGAGTTCAAGAAGGCTAAACACACACAAAGGTGTTGATGGAGAAAACAGTTCCTATCCTGCATTCACTGTGGCACTTGACCTTTCAACTGGACAGGGTTTAGCTGTTCCATGTGTTGAAGGAGCTCTTGAGGAGTGTCTCCTGCTTCCTGGAAGGGTCCTCAATATTTACAGCCGCTCTCTTTTCATCAGCACTCAAGTGCCTGTAGTTAAAAGCCAATATGACAATGTAGCAACAGTCACCCAGTCAATATCATCCTTACCTCTACAATTTGTTAGCAATGTCATCTCAGATAGGCTGTGATATGAATTCTCATCTTTTTGCTCTGTACTCATACAGCACTAAATCAAGGTGCATTGCAATTCAAATATAGATTGATTCTTTCACATCAGAACTAAAAACTAATCCTCTACGTATAATCTGGTATCTCATTTTACCAGTCGTCTTAAAATACGATGTTGTTGATACAAGAGATACATTTCACAGTGAAAGTCTATATGATTTGCATGAAACAGTAATAATAATCATCTTAAAAATGTTATGGACAGTCTACTGTAAACAACTTGCTGCTATGTTGCTATTGAAATTTGTCGGGTAAAATGAAGACACACAGACAACTGGGGGTTAATTTGAAGCAAAATCGATTAAATCTCATATCCTCCAAAGCAACCAAAAATGTAATCAGACTTCCAAGAACCAGAATAATGGTCAAATTACTTGCATGTGTTCCCCCAAAAGCATGCAATAAATAAACACTGATCTGATATATAAACCAAATATGTCAGTGTCTGTATCGGTCACATGAGCCAATCTGCTCAGTCAGAAGTTGACTCTGACTCACTTATCCTGTGAATTTGCTGAAGCCAGGTGGAGGTTGATATGTGAAACACCTGCTGTATTCAGACTTCAAAATGTTACTGTACCACAAATGTAATGTGACCACAGATTTTCCTACATATTGTTCCTAGTTTGGGCAGCACATGTATTAATATACACAAAACATTTCCCACTCGCCCCTGTGGGCAATCTTTCCCTTCAAGCTTGGGTCCTGAGCAGTATCTCAGCTGTTTCTAGGACTGAGCCTTTCCAGACATCTTGGATATTTCCCTGGAATGTGCTGAAGCTACTCTCACTGTCTGGGGGTCACAGCCCAGTGTATTTTGATAACAACAGGGGCCACTGTTGCCTTCACCTTCCACATCTTCTGTAGGTCGTACAGTATAGTTTCCTTTATATTATATAGTACACGTAATAGTAATAAGCTATGTTCTACCCTCCCTATATTCCAATATCTCTTCTTGCTTTAGGAAACTCACAAAAGAGATATTGTAATTTTCTCTGATTTGTTTGAGATCATGTGCTAGTTAGTGACCTGTTAGCTAGAAGCACAGGGATATTTTAGCACATTTTAATACAATCTCTTTAAGTAAGATGAAAATTCGTTTTAGGTTTTTAAGTTTCCTTAATAAGCTAGCCATCAAAATACTAGGCAAGTTTGGCCATGTTCAACAAACTGAGTTGGGGATAAATAAATAGATGTAAAAGTAGAGAAACAAATCAATCATGCTACAATCTGACTGTTATCTTACATTTACATCAGTTAACAAGACAGGAAAAAAGTAGCTGTGCCTAAGCTGACAGAGATACATACCACATCAGTGCTAGTCCAAATTGTCACTTGCTCTCCGTCCAGCCACAGCCAGCGGATGATCATTTTGCAAAGCACCTCCGACCAGTCGGCCAGGAGGGATTTTAGAAGCCATCACATTCCATCTATTCCCTTGTAGCCACTCTCCTGCCTGTGACTTGGCAGACATGCAAATGATGCTGTCAATATCGCCCTCGCCCTGCGCCCCACAGCCCCCAACACTGCAAATAAGTCATGCCCATTTGCTGAAATGGGGAGCTGTGACCCAGGCTGGCTGTCACACTGCATACCCCTTCTACTCAGTCATTTTGGAGATAGCAGTGACATCTCAACTATAAAGGATGGAAGCAAGAGAGGAAGATGGTTAGATTTATGTTTGGCTGAATTTATTCATGATATAATAAGAACCATTTTGGCAGCATTTTAGAAGAAATGCATTACAAATTCCAAGTCCATACACATGCATATGAAGAGGAAAACAATACCATCCACATATGTTCTGCAGTTTTAGTTAAGCCTTTAAGAAATGTTTATGTTTTTTCTACACGTACACTGTTTGTATCCTTTGATATATCTGTGTTACTAGTTTTGATTATTCTAAAACCAAAGAAGTTCAACAAAATAATGTTTTCATGATAAAATAAAAAATGAAATAAAAAATATAAAATAATGAAGATAAATTGCAGGAATATTTTACTGTTCCTGGTGGGTATCTACACCACTCTGCACAAAGAAATTTTGTCCTTTTTTTCTCATCTTAAATTGCAGATGTCCTCAGGCTTACTTAAGCAGGATAAGAAGTATGTGTATCCTTAAGTTATTCCAGAGATTTTCACAGAGATTTAACTCAGCTTCTAACTTTGACTCAAAAGATTTTCAGATTCATGGTAAGCCATTCGGATATAGATTCAGTTGTATGATTGTGATTACATAGACATGAATTATTTCCTAAAACTCTTTTGAAACTAAATATGTTCCATAGAAACAGTTCTGACCATGGACTTGAGGCTTCTGAAGATACGCTGTTGTATCTGGCATCAAGATTTTAGCAGCAGGTATTGCTGTTTCAGAGATGCAGCCCAACCAGTCATCTTGCCACAACGATATGACCCTCGTCAAAGTCTGTCAGGTTTTTAAGTCTATCCATTTCCCTGACTTACAGAACCAACTGTTCATCACTGTCTAACGTACTATATCCCACATCATGACATGTGCTGTTGTGTGATCAATGTTATTCACCTGATCTGTGGGCGGCTGTAATACATTGGCTCATCTCAGTAATGAAAACTGTAGAAAGGCGTAATTTGGAAACTTGTAAAATGTAGTAAATTAACATAGTGTAGTATATCAGGCAGCAAATATAGAGCAATTAAAAAATAACAGCCATGGTGATGGGATTCATTCTGGAGGCACTGCATGGTTTAGATGAGCTCTAATATACAGTACATAAATAGCCTCCTTACATGTATCATAGTGTCTACAATCATTTCCATAAATACAGGAGAAGCTTAGCGAGGTTGAGCTGCCATGAGCAAAATTAAATAAAGCTGCTATCTCACCTATCTTTTTGTTAAGGCCATTAGAAACAGTGACACCACGGTAAATATGACATGGGCTTGGGTTCAGGGCAGTAAAGGGGCCAGTGACTGCTTAGCTGCTGTAAGACTGCAGTGTTGGCTTTGCTAAACAAAGCAGAGTTCCTTCAGGGGTGTGGTTGACTGTGTGTGTGTGTGTGTGTGTGTGTGTGTGTGTGTGTGTGGATTGGGAGGGTGAGGTATCTCTGTTCACTGGGCACTCTGCCTTCAGAGAAACAGCCTCGTCTTCACCTCGGAACAACAGGAGACATGACAGCCATACGGTCCCTCTGCAGCTGGCTAATTGTGAGCAACATGTCTGTGGTACGGCTGCTTCAAGCCCCCCCACCGCGACTGTGTTGATGATAAAAGGAGGAGACGCGGTCTTATGTGTGTAAAAGGTCAATAATCAGAAATAACTAACTATAACCATGTGGCTGTGGTTCGATTCAGCTATAAATTGCTATTTCTCTGCAGAGAAACCACACAACAGTCAGATAAAGATAAAAGTAAAGTCCAACATTTTGCACTAAAATAAAACATATGTCTTGTATCTATGTCTATTTGGCACATTCTGTTCCCTCCAAACCACACCTACCATACAAACCATATTTGTGATTATTGTTTTGCGCTGTATAGGAGACAGGCTTGGTCTAGGTAGAGCTGGCATGGCTGTAGTCCTGTCTCATCCCAGTTTTCAACAGCCATACAATTGTTGTAAGTGTGAGTTTACACAAGACGTGTGCACACATTTATTCCCAACATTCCTTTATCTTTATGAAGTAGCTCTTTCCCAAAAATGTCAGTCACAAAAAAAAAGCATTGCATCAGAGTTTTCATATTAAATTAGTGATTTTTGTTTTACATGGAAAAGTGAAACAAGTGTACAACTGCTCAAGAAGAACAGCAGCACAGAGTCCAAGAAGATGATGAAATCTACACCCCGCAGACCCACGTAGACGCTTGCGGTCATGAGAAGAGGACAATAACATGTAAAGGAACTAGGGAAAATGAAAATAAATTGCCCTCGGGAAGAAAGTTAGTGACACAGCAACAATGTGTGTTTATCTGTCTACCGGTGTCTGTGTGCATGACACATGAAACACATGGAGGAGAAGATGTTTTACATAGCAAAGTAAGGAGGAGGAAATAAACAGGAAGAGAGAAAACATCTGGCCAGCTGAGGCTGCTAGTGGGAATATACATGCTTCAAGTTTAACCTTCACACTGACAATGGAATAAAGTGATCAAAGCCAATGACCTACTTTCCCTTGCCTAATTCAATCTAGCCCATATTTACCTTGAGGGGAAGAAAAGAGAGACCCGAAAAAAGGAGGAATCCCAGAGGAGGAAGTCTGATGTTGGGGAAGGTGCTATAAACATCAGTAGTGAGTGAAATGAAAAAACAACAGTGGCACAGGTAGACTCCTCCGTCCCCCCCTTCAACCTTTTATTGTGGTGTTCATCAAACATTAACAGTGAGGACGAATACCATAGAGGAAAATGTTGCGCTTGGAGAACAGTGATGATGAAAAGCCCCCAAATGCATCTGACAAGGAGTAAATATTGAATTGAAAGATAAACAAGGTGAATACCCTTTATTATTCATGCCAAAGGGGACACAAAGAGACGTGATAGCACAGAGAACAATGTCCTTTATCTGTCTGGTCCTCTCATAAAGAAACCTTTCATACACACCGGAGACAGGGTCAAATCAAATCCCCATGTCTGCATGGTTATTTCACTGCTTAACAGTGTCTGGAACTGGAAGAAAGTATTTCTGTGTTTCAGCGTTGCCTCACATGATCAGTTTTTCAGTTTCAACTGAAGTGAATGCCACGCACACAGAGACCTCTTTATGACTGGGCCGTGTTGTGCACTCTATTTCTATTCATGCAGTGCGGTACGTTATTGCTAGCTGCTCTGCATTCAGAAGGCCTATTATCCCCCACAGATCCGTGCCTGGGATGCAGGGATGGTCTACTTTGATTTCAGTAGTCCTCTCCTTTCAGCACCTTTGTAATGCAGCACACTAGACACAAATGGGAGTGTTTCTGTCTTTCCATTTTGGCTGCCTGAGTGTTCGTTTTCTGTTTGTGCATGAGCTTATTTGAAAGCACAAACAAACAGGGATCCCAGTGCATAAATTTGAAATATGTACTTAATTATGTTTGTGCATTAAATGTTTTATATAATGCAGACAGTGCAGTCTTCTGGGCACAGAAACAACAAGTCAACTTAAAGTCTACAGTCTCATACTACTGCAACAGACAACAACACTACGTACTGGGAGAGGACCAGAGGTGTCACATTTGAGGGTAAAAAGAAGCACTCCTGGAAGAAAAAGGCAAAAAAACAGGCTCCTTAGAGTCTATCAACTACCTCACTCCTGGGATGCTGTTCTACAAAGGTCTAGTTGTTTTCTGCTAGTCTGTGAACTAAGACCTAGTTCACAAACTGTGTAATTGGTTGCAAGATTCTTTCAAAACAAAATACTTTTTTTTTCCTGAGGATTATTTCTTGGGGGAAATTACCTTTTGTTTGAGTTTTTATTTATTTTTATTTACTTGTCTTTTTATTCAGTGATAAAAAGTCGAGGGACGGCTCCAATAGGACTATGTCATAAAAACTCGCCTTTGAGATGAGTGTGGATCAAGTTAAGTAGGTTTAGTTTCCCGTTCTGAGTTTTTACTCTGACACAATAATGCCCTTATAGGATGATCAGGCCTGTTCAAGGGGAAGCAGGAAGGTGTGTTACCTTAAACCTTAATATTGCTGTGGGATTGATTTCTTATCTCTGATCTCTGTTAATCTCAGTGAGAAACTCATGGCTAAAGTGTTTCTAGAGCTGCAGTAAACCTACATAAAAAGGACCAAAACTACTTCCAATAGCTAACACAAACAGCAGTTTTGGGAGGTGCTCAGGAACCAAACCAAGCGTAAGTTATTTGTCTGTCGCCAGTGATCAGACTGCAATGGTTAATAGGTCTTTCTGATACGATCAACGCCCCACTCCACCACCCAAACAAACCTCTCCCTGAAATTTTTTCAAGTGTGGGATGTCTGTAAGGAGCTAGATCTGTGTTGGTTATTACTGGTGTTAGCAGGTTTAAAGGTGTTCTCATGTTAAATATATTTTCTAAACATTGTTATCATGCTGAGCATGCACCAACCTTCACCACAGTTTTTTATTCTCTTTCGCATTATCTGATGTAAACTCCTGAACGACTGATGTAAAAATGGTTTAGAACTTAATCCTTCTGGGGGAAGTTTCTGTCAATTCAACACCATCTGAACAGTTGTGCTCATTTTACAGATTTTGTGAGACTGCCAGCAACTGAGGTGTGTTTCAGTTCACAAGTTCACAAACCCATAAGATTTCAGGTTCACTGATCCTGTTGCCCGTTATTGTGTGTGCACATAATTGAATGTCCATTTGCCATTGTGTCAGAGTGTGGGTGGGAGTGCATGGATTGGACGGATATTTGTCTGCCAATCTACCTTTCTGATCTGTGGCCAGATACTTAAGCATCTAACACCATTCTGACGTGCGCGCACACCTCACCCCTCTCCAACTTTAACTTGGCAGCCATTTACACACAAGCAATCTTCCTCATCATTAGACCGGCCACCTTCTGTGAAGATACCAGGAGCAGCGTGACCCCAGCCTGTGCCAGCATCACCTTCCTCCACTCATCATTAATGCTGCAGCGACATAGTCCAAAGACCATTGTTTCACTCACTGCCATGGCGTGGTTCAGTGTGCTCAGCTAGCACTGGAAGTAGCTATAAGATCAGCACCAACCGGAATGAAGACAAATTTTAAAAGATATGTTTTAAAAGCAGGGCTTGATTTTGGATTGGAGCAATTTAGGAAACAGCTTATTAGAAATGTATTTGATTTATAATAACAAAAATATAAAAAAAACAAAGAATTTTGCTCAACCTTTGCTTTGTTTTGTCTGGCTGAGTAGTTAGGAATATCCTTATCCTAGATTTTGAAATCATTTGAGGTAATTACTAGAGGGAGCAAACAAAGTATTTTTTGGATGAGGATGTTAGTGCTGATTACCAAGAGTTTTGTTTTATTCCTATCAAACATCTTACTGTAAGGGGTTTTCTTTACAGGAAAAGACTCTTCAGTCAACATGAGTCGGATATCGGTCCAACAAAAATTGTTTACCACTTGATTTATGTGAGTGTATAGATCCGTTACAACCTGTAGAGCAGTAAATACAGCAGCACCACACTTCTGGTGTTCTGCAGGCCGCCATCCAGTAGACTCACGTGCTCGTCCGGATCTCCCTGATATTATCCTACATCTTCCCTCATCCTGTCAAAACCCAGACCAGCACCAATTTATGGGACAGTGTAAATATATTTTTCCTTTTAATATTTCTACTCTAACTTGACTCTCTTTTTTTCTCTCTGTCCTTCCCCGAAGAGTTACACAGAGTGTATATGTCCTATACCCAACAGAGTGATTCTCCTGATCAAAGAAATCACCAGTTACTTTTTCATCACTTTCCAACATCTCCCTTTGTTTTTCATTTGTTGCCAAGCAGAGTTTTGGACTGTTGCGTGTGTGTAGTGCAGTTTTCCCTCAGTGCAACAGTGGGATAACTATACAGCACAGAGCTCACACTGCACTTTGTTTTGTCCCTTTTCCTCGAGGCTGTGCGCATTCATCTCCGTGTACTGCCTGCTCCGCCATAGTCACTGCGCTGTCGCCCGTTTATAGCTGAGTGAAAACGTACTCTTGCACCCTCTCAGGCCAACTAATTATGGACTTTGATTATTCCCATTTTGTTTTACTGAGTGCGGCGCTGTCGCCAACAGGAGGGCCGGCAGAAAGGCCAGCACCATTGATTGTCTCAGTTTCGGGCCTAATTGAGCCAAATGGGAATGGCTGTTGCCAGAGTTCACTCTCCTCCAGTGTTTACATGCTGATCCACCAGAGAGACATTCATTACCGCCCTGCTGAAAACTCCTCTAGACATGCTTAAACACACACACACACACACACACACACACACACACACACACACACAGATATGGACTCACATTTTGCACTCATATTGATAAAGGGTTGAAGTTCTCAGTGGTCTGCACATACAGCTGGGCTTACAGATGCTACTGGGAATTAACGCTGTTTTCTAATGGTGTTCGGGTCTACATCACAGAGCCATTATTTCTATCTCTGTTCATTTCTCTGCAACACAGTTTGAATGTTTGCCGCTGCTCAACCCACACTGCCTTGTAATTGCATACAAGTGAGCATGGTGTAAGAGTTGTTGCCTGATTGAATCATTAAAATTCATGCTTGTGAAGTTGCTTTCACAGACATGTTAATTGTGGTCAAGCTATTTGACATAATAGACAACGAGCTTTACTGCAAGCATTTGTTTAAGAGTACAACCGCCCTGACACAACTAAGAATGCAAACACCTCTCCTTTAATTAAAGTAAAAGCAACGATATTTGTACCAATTTAAACTTGTGCTGACTTTTAAATGAGGGCACTTAAATCATTTTTGCTTTTAAAAAACATCGTCAAGGTGATCACACAAAACGGGTGCCTGCTCTTTTCTGAGAAGCTCCATTGTATCATCAAATAACCTCTAATAAAAAAGATTTTTCTTCCTCCTCTGCACTTTATTAGGTTACTGAGAAATCTGTCAAAAAGTGTTTCAAGTATGATGTCCTCTCCATTGCTTTTACTATTTTGAGAAAAGAAAACTATGTATTATAACATTTGACACAAGTAGAGAGACAGCATGGAGGATTCCAAGCTCAGGCACCTCTATGGTAACAAATGTAGCATGGCTTACAGCACCAATACCACAATAGTTAAAAATATTCTAATGTCATATGGTTCGTTTACAGAAAATCTAATAATTCAAGTGTTTATCTCATTGTCACTGAGGCAGGTCTTTGGGTTGAGAGATAGCACCATGCATTTTTCTCTGCCAGTTCTTTTTGATACTACTGTTGACTGGTACCAAAGCCAGCAATTTTCAAATCAAGTCGCAGCATGCATCTTTAGTTTTGTTCATCAGTTCAAATAGTCCACTGACAGCAACTGTATGTCTGCTGTTTGGAGGAACAGTTGACCAATCAGAGCATTTAGGCTCGATTAAAAAATGAGAAGTCGGCTTTCTACATAATTAGCTAGCTATCTACCCATTAATAGACTGAGGACTGAACTCACTAATGCAGGTTCCATGTCGGATGTTGGTAAAATGCATAAGTGACATTACTTTTCTCGTGATTTTCTAAGCTCATCTCTCAACAAAAAAAAGAAAACGCTAACACGAATGAATGAACTAAAATGCCAATTCAGTCAGTTCAGCTGCACTAGTAATGTAGTGAAGAACCCACAGACAATGATCACCCAACTCCGCACCTACTCTCAGCTCTCTGGAGAGTTTTAGTGTCCAGTTCTGCTATTTTACTGTTTCACTCTCACAGCTCTTATCCATCTAGTTATCCATCAAGCTGCAACAAGGTTTTCAGCAAAAAAAAAAAGAAAAAAAAAAGAAGCTCACATAAATTGACAGTATGCTGAGTCAACCATGTAGTTCATGGCAGCGCTCCACCTTTGCTCGATGTGTGAACAAGCAACTATTTCTAAATGATATAGCCACAACAACTTCTTTACGTATAACACAATGGAGGACTACTACTCACTAGTTGCTGATCGCCACCTTTGTTACTTTATTGATTATCTGTATCAGCATGGCTTGAGTAACCAGCAACAGGTAACTCCTCCACTTTGGTAATGCAGTAGTATTAGTATTTCCAATAAGGTGTTCATCATGGGACCCCTGGTAGTTTGAGAGTCGAGGCAGTTGCTGACCTTTTCCAAACGGTAAAGTGCACCTCTGATCTTCATGCTGCCTTTAATGTCAGTGCCGTAACTGAATAACTGATGTACAAGAACTTTTTCACATTTCATAGGTAAAAGTTTGCCACAGATTACTGTCCTTCAGAACAACAAGCTCTGCAGCATCATTTTCCTTGTTGTATCTTGTTCGGGTAACAGACACATGGCAACCGTCTCAAAGCCTTCAGAGAGCACGGGGAGCAAAATATAAATCCTGTGTGATAAATCCATGCCACCAGCGAGCCTGGGACAATGACATAAAGCCGTATTTCATTCCTCATACCGGGCTCCTTCATTGAGGTCGGATTATCAGGGAGAGTAAGTGATGCAAAGGGAATACAATACCACCACTGCTTACATATGGATGATATGATTAAGGTACCATAAGCCAGGCTTTGACACTGACACACAATCCAGGTGGTAAGTGGATGTTTATGGCATCCATCTCTTTGTGAACACAGTGCGAACGTGAATGTCACACATTGGCTGTGTCTCACAGTTGCCATCTGATTTGATTGTCTAAAAGTCTTGGAGGGAGAATATGGTAGACTGGGTGATACCGTACGTGGGCTGATGCATCAAGATAATTCACTTTACATCTTTTTGATAGACTTCATCTCAACAAAGTCATCATTAAAATGAAAAATCCCTTTCATAAGGCTACCACAGTATTCATTATGTCATTATGTGGGAGTGGAACATTTCTTTTTCATATAAGCGAGTTTTTTTCTACTTTGACTGACTTGGCAGCCATTAATAGAGTCGAACAGGGGCATTTCAGCCAGCCAACTTTAGAACAGACCATTATCCTGTTGCGCTGTCCTCATAGACAAGTGTGAACACTGACTCTGATAACCTGAGTGGCAAAGGCAGAAATTAACAATTATCATACCACACGTTTCCTCTGCAATTGATAAAAGGACCTTTTTAATGGGGGCGATTACTGTAACCATGTGCAATTTAACTTGATTGACTCAATAGGTGATGGGACTTTAATGCTAGAAAAACTCTGTCCACCTGAAAAGCTCAGGCCAATATTGATTATGGCAGCATTAAACATTTAAGTAATCACTGCACTTAGTTAAATGATTGTGTAATGAATAATAGATGGGATGGAAGGCAGACAGGGTAATAAATTGTCTGAGGAATAATATCAGGTCATGTGATATTCAGTCGTGCCTCCATATCCACAAGGACACTTGTTTTCTGAACTGCATCAGCTCTCTCACTCTGTACTGTCTCATGAATCAGGGCATTTGCCTAGAGGGATACTGTATACACACACACACACACACACACACACACACACACAAACACGCACACACACCATGGTGAGGAATCGTTGGGGTTTTAATCAATTCACATTACTCTTGTGGAATCTGAGTGCTACACGTATCCCCCAAGAGCTGCTATTGGGCTGTTTGGTTAAGTATTGTAAAGAACATAGATTTTCTTAGCTAACGCAGCCTCTGGTCTGTCGTATTCTATTCTATGCAGTGGCTCGGACAGCTCGGTGCACTGCAGGTAAAGAGAACACAAATGAAATCACATGCAGCATTCATTTGACAACTCATACTACATGCAGCATAAGAAAACATGTGTCAAGTATTAATTAAATATTAAAACTGATTTAATTAAATATGGAAAACACAACCAAATCTTCCGTATGTGTTGTGTTTTTATGTGTTCGCAGTATGTTTCATGATGATTTTGAATTTGCATTTACAGCGTGTTTCACTGCGCTGTGTTCGTATTATCAAACTGGTTACTGTGTACTCGTTTTGCTCATATTGTATTTTTTTGCTGCATTTTTTAAGCTGCTTGTGTGTTATTAAAGAATGTTTTCTTTATTTGCTCGCGTTTGATTCTTTTTATATGTATTTTCTTAAGTTGCAGTGCATGGAGCTTGCAGGGTCACTGTAATTCTACTCTTTTCTGAGCTGTGGTGGTGTAGATTTTAAATATAATTTGTCTGAGTGAGCGTAAGGTCAATAAAGCTTGTCCACATGCGCACACTTCAACATATGCACACACACACACACACATTGCGCTGACTGCAGTATGTGTGGGAGAAGGACACCTTCTTCAATCACTTGATGTAAATGGGCTGAGGCCCGTTGCAATTTACAACACAATCCTGTCGTGTCTGATAAATTCAGCTCTGTCTCTGTGTTTATCATGTCAAGATGACTTCACTCTTGTCCCTCTTTAGCCCCGCTGTCTCTCCCATCCACACACATTTTGCTCCAAGCCCCTCATTTCCTTGGTGAGCAGGGGTGGGGGTGCGTGAGTAAGACAGCTTGGTAATTAGTTCTCGAGCATGCTCTCGCTAAATATTCCTGCCTAATGACAAGGCCAAGCGGGTGCACTACGTCTAACGGCCTGGGGTTTAGTTTGATTCTACAAGCTCTGATCATAATCCAAACTTGTAGTAAAACTATGGTACGATGCTAAAAAATAAATAAATAAATAACTATGTGAATAAATAAAAGAATGTAGATGTTAGGGCACACTTTGAAATGTACATCAAAAGCAGTGATTTGTCAGCCATCAATAGTCTTTCCAGAGGGAAGTCTATCTCTCTCTCTCGCTCTGTATGTGTCTTGCTCTCATTTAGTTAGATGATTGCCTCCTGCAGCCCCAGGGAGCGATAGCAACCACCAAGTCTATTACTTCCTACAGCACTTTACTCCTACCAATATGAAACATTCGATAACAACAGGACCTACCCCGTGTTAAGTCCTATAGACTATTAACAAGACACCAATTCTATCCAACAGCACGCGTCAATACAAGGGAACCCCTGAGTAACATTATCCACATTGAAATGACTCAGAGGAGAATCGCGCAAGTTGGCTGCATCAGAATAGGCGTAATGAATTTTAATTTTTTTTCCGGGAGACAAGAAAAGCTAATAAAGAAAAATAAAACTAACAAGCAAACAAACAAACACAGCGGGGCTCATGGTTCAGGCAGCTTCGTCGTTTTTTTAAAATCCTTTAGAAAAATTTGGTAGAACAGAATAGAATCAAAGTAAACATAATGATTTTTTTTTTGGACAGATATTTGGCAGCACTTGTACAACATACCAAGGTGATGTGCGGGAATAACTCAACCACGGCTGTAAATCACAGATGATTATCAGTGTGGAAATACTTGCATCATGCTGCCGTGAGGAAGAAAACAAAGGAGTGGAAAGAAAAAAACAAACAAAAAAATGGCACAAGGCAAAAAAATTTAAAACTCAAGTGTTGCTATGAATCAAGAAGCAACAGAAGAAAAACAGTTGGACAAATCTTTGTTTTGTATCAAAAACAAGAACATGATTAATGAATAATTACAACTTGGTGCACTGCTGCTTTTTCTCTTGAAAGTGTGGAATAAAAGAAAGAGTGAAGTGAAGGCTAAGCTAACAGCGGCTGATGGCCAGTTAGACCAATATGTTTGTGGTTGAGGGAGCTTCTGGGGCAAAGCCTTCTCAGTGGTTGACTGGACGTCCGCTCAGCATCTGAAAGCCCCAACTTCAATTTATTATTAATGATCTGCAGTGTCGCTGCAGTCCATTCGCTTCATTGTTGAGACATCACCTGAGACATCAATGCAGACGCACACACAGACACACAATAAACAAAGATGAAAGCTTCTGAGCACCTGCCTCGCTAAGCTGTTTTCTTATTACTCTCTGTCGCTCCCGCCGGGCAGAGGGCACTTTGTAGATGCCCTGAAGATGTAGATAGCAAGTGAAGGAGGAAGAGGAGGTGGAGAGCACTGTGGGTGGCTCTGCCTTCAAAAGTAATCCAGGGACCTGGCAAAAGGCGACTCCTCACTTGATTTTATTCACAAAGCCCCTGCGCTGCCAACAGGCTGACAGACGGGAAGGCCTCGCACATAGACGAGCCAGTGAGCAGCACGCTCTACCCTACCCAAAGGCATTACAGACCAAAAAAGAAAAAAAGACTTGAGGGAAAATAAAAGGTGTAAAAAAAGAAGGTAGCAGAGGAGAGATTTATTTTATAATTCATGTCTGGAGAGGACAAGTGGAGGATGATTTGCTTTGTTGTCCGTCTTGACGGTCAGTCAGGGAACAGAGGCCTTGTAGTTCAAAGGCAGCCAGCCGCTGCAACTCTTTTACAAACCTGCTGGGATGGCGCCATTAAATTCAGAGCTGTTTGGAAATAGATTTCATCACATTATCCCTGTTTAGGACCTTTGTACTTGGCACCAGAATTAGCATGGTCGCCTGTCTGTCTGTCATTTAAGCATCGAGCCTGGGGTGTGAAATATATTTAGAGAAGAATTCAATAACACATAAGCTGGTGTGTTTTTCTCACTCTCTTCAACTGGAGCCAGCTCCTTCTAAACCACAGTAAGCACAGGCCCTAATGGGGGTCCACATTAGTTGCCGCTATCAATAGCGTTGGCACGGGTGGGGGTGAGGTGTAAGGTTGAGGTGGTGGGGATCAGGAACTTAAAGTCGACTTGGGAAAAGCTAATACCCAAAGCCTTTTTTATTGAAATATTTATACAGGTAAACTCACTGTATCTGTGCAGCTCCATTTACAGGCGTCAGACCAAAGCCGGAATCGATAAAATACAATTATAGCAGGACAACCCATCGCTGGATCTTGAGCGATAGGAAGGTGGTGGATTAACGCATCACAGGCTAAATGCAAAGAATTGCCATGGGGGCAGAAATGTGACTGGACTGCAACTGCTGCACGGCCTTGCTGCCTTCACTGGCAGTTTTAGCAGCTTATAGTCCTCCTCACAATGCGTCATTATTTCTCATGGTCTTGCCTTTCTTTTAATTTACCCATTGATTACTGATACCCTTGAGCTCTGGCAATAGTTAATGTGATGATGTGCCGTATTGCACTGGCTGGGATGATATAGCTATTAAGCTCCTTCTATAAATGGCTGAAATCTGGGAAGAAAATACAAAAAAAACAGTCCAAAGACAAACAATAACCTTGAAAAACACTCCTAGCATTTCTGTCCACATTCACATTCAAGGCAAATGCCCCCAACAAATCAAATGACCAACAAGTCAACAGTAGTTGTTTTGAAAAGGAGCCTCTGGAGAAGCATATAGCCAAGGTCATAGGCCCGGGAGCCACGGGGGTTGAGATGTAATAGATTTGAATTGGGTTACAGATGACCGATCTGCTACAAATCACAAGCGTTTCTGCAACATGCCAACAATTATTCTCCTATATGCAAGTAATCAGCTATTACACACAACCTTGAGGAAATGTCAACTTGAGTCTACATGTGTGGCACGTTAGCTGTGTGTTTACATCATCTGTGGATATGTGAAGTGTGCAGTCATGTGTGTATCAGGAAAGGAAGAAAAAAAAGGCAAAGGGAAGGATGGGGGGCGGTGGGGTGGGGTGGGGAGGGGAGTAAGTGGTTTGGGTCTGTCAGTGTCACTGCAAACCCTCCGAACCACCTCCCGCCCTCTAATAAGATTGAGCACCAAGCCGAGCCGAACAACTGCCAGCGAAAGAGGGGAGGGGATGTTTTCCAAGAGAGGGCAGGTAGAAACATTTCAGTGTGAGGCAGCTCTGCTTCCGTTCGGTCAAGGAGAGCTCAAAGAGCCCCTGTCAAGTAAATCAAATATGACTTTTATTTCTTGGGGTGATGGAGTTACGTGATGCTGGAAATTCACTGGATGTGGGGTGGGAAGAGGCTCGTACACACAAGCACACGCACACACACTGAAACATTTTCTGTTTAGTAGATTTGAAATTTGAAATTATGTGTTTTAAGCCAGTTGTAAATACTGTTATTTCAATAAAAGTGTGTATTTCATGCTGTTGCAATACAGCTAAAATGTCCTCATTTTATCCTCTACTATAAAGCTGTGCTCTATCTGAAGTATTCTATTGTATCAAAATGGTAGAAAAAAAAACTGTAAAAAACAGAAGGTGACTCTTGATGTTTTTACAGTGGGGGAGGGGTCATGATTTACTTTCTGGTCTCTGAAACGTCAAAGCACGCCTCAAATGCCAACAATAAGTCATCCATTTATTTCACACAGTGCTTGAATATGCTGAACGGGAAAATGTCACAGGGCTAACCTAATGCTTGTTGCAGGCCTAGTCCTCTGCCCCTCTCTTAGTAGTGCCGTGTGATTGTCGACGTGTCAGCGGATCTGCCCTGCAAGAGCCTTCTTGTCACCCAAAGTCATTTGCTTTAAATGTTTTTTAAACACTGTCTGCCTGCCTCAGGTAGTTATTACTTAGCTTAAGCAATTGGCAATTTGCAGGACATCAGAGAGGACCTCTGCATAATGACTGCTGAATTACTTTGGGGAACTCTATTAATGTAGCACAGCTTCCTCAGCAGCCATTAATGCGCATGGTGCATCTGGGTGCTTGTGTTTTACAGCAAACAGGCTAATGGGGCTAACAAACTCTTCTAACAACTAGCAGCTTTGCAGATGTGCACGTTCCTTTAATATACTTCACTGTACAATTACTTGTTGTTAATTACTAAAGTCCTTTATTCATGTTTTTGCACTGACAAAGAAACTTTTCTCAACAACTGACATCATCACTGCTAAGAAGCCTGGCTGACTGTTTAAAATCCTCCTCCTCACATATAAAGCATATCTTAAAAACCTCATAGGTCATGTCCTTCAGGTCTTGGAAGCAGACACCCTCTCCACTTTTAAGACTAGGCTTTAAACTCTCCTCTCCTCTCCTCTCCTCTCCTCTCCTCTCCTCTCCTCTCCTCTCCTCTCCTCTCCTCTCCTCTGTCCATTCATATGCCACCATTGCATGTCATTAACTTTGTGTCTTCTCTCTAGTTGTGCTTCGTCCTCTCTCTCTCTGTACCTTTCTGCAGCTGTACGTTTACCTTGTGCAGTTACTGGTCCTACAAACCTGCCAAGTATCTGCTTTATGTTGTTGATCTCCTTCTTTTGTTGCCTGTTGTTCTTTTCTCTGTCCTCTTTCCACTCTCCCCAACCGGTCGAGGCAGATGACCGCCCACCCGGAGCCTGGTTCTGTTGGAACCGTTAAAGGGACTTTTCCCTTTCCACTGTCACCTAGTGCTACTCAAGTGGGATAAATGTAGTTATATTCTGTAAGGTCTCAAATCCTGGACTGTAAAGTGACTAGAGGTGACCTGATGTGATTTGGCGCTATATAAATAAACCAGATTGAATTGAATCACTAAGTACCATTTATTTCACTTTACTTTGTTCCTGCAAATCTGTGGGTCAGTACGAGGTCATCACTGAGACGCTGTACTGAATATTCATGTTACTCCTCGGTTGTTTTCTAACTGTGGTTCGATTGTTTACTGTAAGACTGTAAAGTGACGTAAATGAACTCAAGAGCATCACATTTTCTACTGTATATTTAGACTGACTGCTAGTTATCTCTGTCCATGTATTAAAGCTCATGTATTGGGCATCAATAAAATATTGGTGATCCATACCAATGTATGCACACCTTATTGTTGCTAGGGAACCACACATTAATTTATCCCTGGGTAAAAGTGTGCACACCTCTAGCTAAAAAAAATGCTGAAGTGTCAGATTTTTATCACAGTTGAAAGAACTGCATTGTCAGTGGGTAATAGATTATGTCTAAGGCCACCTCCTCTGTTTAATGACGGCCGTTCAATCTGCAGTAAACTGCTTCTCTCACACCTCGTTTGAACCAGTCGACCTCATGGTCTAGGATCTTGACTTCCTGGTCGTCAAACGAGTGGCTTTTGTCTGTCAGATGTAGGTGAACTGCTGAGTCTTCTTCTTCTTTACTTTACTTTACTTTACTTTGCGTTACTACAAACTGAAAAAACCTGATAAGACCCAACTTGTCAAGATACAAAACATGCTAGGAATTGTTAAATGCTAGACAATTTTTTGTGAATGTGTGTATGTGTTAGACTCATTTGAAATACTTTTAAAACAAGTACGTTTTCCAATGTTTTTTAAAGGTGGTGATAGTCTCAGCTAGTCGTATGGAGCAGAGCAAGTCATTCCACCAGCCGGGGTCAACAAAATAGAATAAACTCAATTGGGATCGAAGACACCGTGAAGAAGGAATTTTTTGTCTCCTCTCACTTCAGCATTGAAGTGTACAGGGAACCCACACATATGGACCAGTATTTGCTCTTTGATTCAGAGGGAAAGGAGAAGTAACACAAACATATGAAGGAGTCACTCATGTGGATATCCTAACTGCGCTTTTTTGAAATCTAGGAGAAGATTGTAAAAGAGCACTGCTACAGCTGACAGGGAAGAGAACAAACGTAAAAGTGTTGTCATCACTTATGTTGCAGGGGTGTCTGAAAAGCTCAGGAGGGTTTTCAACAAACACAGCATCGCTGTTCATGTCAAACCAGGCAACACACTGAGACAAAAACTAGTCCACCCCCAAGGACAAAACACCCAAACACAAACAGAGCAATGTAGTATATGCAGTCCAATGCACTGAGGAATGTACAGATCTGTACATAGGAGAAACTAAGCAGCGACTCCATAAATACATGGCTCAACAGAGAAGGGCCGGCTCATCAGGAGAAGACTCAGCAGTTCACCTACATCTGACAGACAAAAGCCACTCGTTTGATAACTGAAATGTAAAGATGTTAGACCGTGAGGTCGACTGGTTCAAACGAGGTGTGAGAGAAGCAGTTTACTGCAAGAGTGAACGATGCTCGTTAAACAGAGGAGGTGGCCTTAGACATGATCTATCATCCACTTACAATCCAGTTCTTTCAACTGTACCCAGGCGGTTTCACAGTCATTCACAGCCTGGATCAGGTGGTCACAGTGACATACATTAAAGACAGAGGGGAGGACAACCCACAGGTGACCACCAATTACCAGCTTGATGATTCCACAGGGTTTATAAACCTGCTGCTCCGACCAGTCAGTCAGACTTGAGAAAGTCCTCTGGAATCGAGGGTGAAATGTATTCAGGGAACTAAAACAAGTCCAGTTGACACTGAATAACCTTTTTTGGGGGGGGTTCCTTCTTATTGTAAATGTTGTTTGTCCCCTGTAATTACACTGTAAATGTGTAATTTAAACTGAAACATTAGAAAAAATACTTGCCATTTATCTGTTCCACACATTTCTCTCTCCGTATTCACCGGCCTCCTTCTTTTTTATCTAAAAGTATCCAGCATGCAGTAAGTATTTCAGCTGTATTACAGTATCACTTATATTGTAATTTCAGACATTACTAAGAAACCTAGTGTTTTGTTCCTTTTATTTCTGTATCCTATCACTAAGTGTGTGCTCATATTTACCTGTGAACAATAATCAGAGAAGATATTTAGCTGTCTTCATTGTGTGTACCAGAATGTAAGAGTTGAGTCCTTAGGATTTCATTAAAATATGATGTAATAACTAAATTATACTGTGTGTACAGAGTTTCTATGTGTTTGAAACCTTGGAAAAATAACTTCTAAGAAACATACTTTACATTTCAGTAGACTACAATGAAGCACAGGAAATGGAAATCTGCAGCACAAAGTCCACTATGCTTCTTTATAAGTTCCCCTTTATTTCATTAAAATTCAGCTGCTCTGTTTGTTCTGTGTTTTCTAGCTTTTCAAGCAGTTGATGTGAATTACAAAAACTCTACTGGCAGGCTGTCAGAAATCAATTGAGCACCATCAGAACCTCAGTAGAGGTTTAAGATCCTTTCAGATTAAGGCTCTACATACTGTATTTGTGTATCCTCTGGAAGTTTTGACACTTGAATAACCAAAGCATACACCTTGCCTTATATACTGTGTGTATGCTGTATACTGTAAGTAATATATCAATAAGTTTAGTGGTTACAGCTTGCACGAAGTCGTTTTGTTGTCAGTCATCAAAATGTGAAATGTTCTATGGTGTGATTGTTAAATTGAGCTGATGACTTCACATGTGTTGGTATCAGATCGCAAAAGACACTCGTCCTGCTTTTGCTGAACCTGTCACAAGCTAATCACCAAACAGGGCCTGTTCAGGTAGAGCCTGGTTACACCCCCCCCCCCAGGTCCCATTTTGTTTTAGTGCTGTTACAACATGTGCCCTTTGAAGCGCTAACAATCATTACAGTTTCACAACTCGCTGGTGGAGACGAGGAACACAGAAAGGAAAAAATTGAAACAGGGAGAAGCTTGGGTCTCTGTGGGATTGTCTGCCCAGCACCAGAGCTGGAACACCCAAAGAGCTTAAAGTGATATAAATGTCCCTGAATGACAGCATAAATCTGTATGATGACAAATAACCTCTTTGAAGCCCGCACTGCAGCAAATAGGATACCATTTCTGTATTTTAAAAAGGCAACAGAACTTAAAAAAAGAGCCCTCGACAATGTCACAGTGGTGGTTTTAGTTGTGTAGAGACTGTGAAAGCCAGCAAGTGAGGGGGTTATCTAAATAACACGTGGATGTGTCACGCCTGCTTACTTTTATATTACCTTGCAACAACACCCTCCTTGACAAGCCATCCAAGAATGAAGCAAACAATAAAGTAACACAAATTAATGTGTATATTTTTCTCTACTTTGTCCAGCACGTAGCGTAATTTATCACAATTCTGCATCCAGGTGCCAGCATGATGCATAAACTCAGCACGTTGCAGTGCAGCAAAAATTGGAATAGACTTATGAAGAAATGAGCAATTTCCCTGTGGAAGAATTGGAAATTTTGTGAGGCCGTTGGTGGCTGACCTGTCATCAATCACTTCACAGCAGCAAAAACTTAAAGGCTGGTGGGAGGCTCAGAGATCCAGGCAAACACCCAGCGGTTGTTGACAGGTGATGCCCACCCAGCCGACAACCTAATAGCACACAGCTGAACTAACGCGGGGAGTCGGTGATGCTGGAGGTTCAGACATCAAGGATACTGTATGTGATGTTTTTCTAGCAAACCTTAAAAGGTGGAAAACTCCGTCATGCTCAGGAGTGTTAATTGGAGATAAACTTTAAAGCCTGCAGCACAGTTTGTATCAGAGTTCTTCGCTTAGTTCTTGGAGACAGAATTTCGTCTGTGACAATGACAGTGGCTTATTTGTTCTTTTGCTGACACATGAAATATTTTAATGTTAAATTATACTATAACTGTCTTTGGGTAAAGTGCAATGAGTGAGGTAATTCTGTTTTTTCAGGATGGTTTAGCACTTCGAACCCTCCACCTCCCACCTCACTGAACCTGCAGCCAGGTCAATACACCGTTTTGCATCTCATTACATTTCTATTGTGTCTTAGTGCCGCTCCTTTACATACTTTATAGATTTCTGTGTATCTGTGGTTGGTATGTGTCTCTTTCTGGTCTGTTTACACCCATTTTCACCCACACTGTGTTTCTCTTTCGTCAACTCACACGCCTTTGTACTTATTTTGTGTCTATTTTTGCTTGTTATCATGTGTCTTTGTGGTTGTGTTGTTTCTTAGTGCAAATTCTGTGTTTCACTCACTTGATTAGTAGTCATTTACTGCATCTGAGAGGAATTCTGTAATCCATCTGTGAGTAAAAGGCATGGTGATGTTAACTGAAATATATAGAAGATAAAGGTTTAAGGTGAAAGAGACAAAATATAAAGAGATGCATTCATGCTGTGGTCTGTAGGGTATTTATTAACCTTTAAACTTGTGTGCAGTCACTTCTAAGTGTGCGTCTATAGTATATACACTGTTTACTATTACTATTACACTGTTTTGCCGAATGCCAGTACATGTGTATGCACGTGGGTATGTAAGCAAATACACATAACATATTTATTTACATGTAGTTGTGTTCACACATGCATGTATGTACAGTATGTGTGAGTTTTAATTAAGTCTGCAGCATGTGTGTGTTTGTCAGTGTGTTAGCCAGAGTGGGCTGGGATGATGCAGGAGAGGTCCTGCTGGGGAGCGGCAGCCAGGGAAAACATCTGGTCTTCATCAGGCACGATCAGGAACGGGAGGCTGGCAGATGGTGGAGAGGTCTCAACACAATAGGGAAAGCCCACTCCCTCCGACACCCAGCACAATTACCACAACCCCAACCCTAACACACACACACACACACACACACACACACACACACACACACACACAGTAGTTAATACAGCACTTTTATACACTATAACAGTCAGTTCTTCAACATGAGTCACTCAGTGACCTTCCAACTAAGTTGAACATCACAATAACCCTTTGATAGAGAAGATGTACATTCGTTATGGTTGTTCAGTAATTTTTAATTTTTTATTATAGATTTATCACAACAACAACTTAGCTTTTTGTGCCTCTCTCAAACCTGTTCTTCATGACACGATGCACCAAATAGAGTAGCAACTATACTGTAACTGTTTATGTTATCTGGTTTATATTTTTAGTGACGTCACTTTACAAGATATGAAGTTACAAATATTACAGTTTTTCTCAATTGTTAAGACGCACTTCTCTTCACTGTATCCCTTTTTGAACGGTTTCAAAAATTTTTACACCTTTTTTCAAATCAGTTAACACACACTGTCCAAAAACCAAGAACTGTACTGACTTGTACTAACTAACTAAAGGAAAACAGTACTCACAGCTGTTAGAAAGTTCTTGTGAATTTATGAATCTCTAAAGTACATTACATGTCTGCACACAACTCTTCGAGCAGCAGTCAGTCTTTATCCATCTATAAAATAAGCCAACTCCATAAAATATGGCAAAGGCACATAATGGGAGTTAGAGACCACGCCTGAGGAAGAGAAATCTGCAGTCATGGTGGGGGAGTCACAATATTTATAGTATTTGAAGTGTGGAAAAAACAGTGAAATTGGATGAAGTACAACAACAGAAAATAAAGTTTCTGAGTTTTTCTGGTTTTGGGTGAAATTCGTTATTTTTTCACTGAGGAAAGAATAAAGTACAAACACTGTTCAATGTCCAAATGTGTCTAGTCTTGATGGTTACTGCATGTCAACAATAGTTCATGGGTACAGTAAGATCTGCACACAAGAATGCAGTGAAAGAAAACTTTTGTCAAAAAAGTGCAGCAAACATGTAAAGTAGTACTAAAGTCGTAGTAGTAGTAGTAAAGAGTAAATAAAAAAAACTGCATTAAATCTTTCCTAATGGCTTATTCTCCCACTATGTACATGACTTGTGCCACAAACGAATACCACACATTTGCATATAAATAGGTTGGAGTTTATGAAAAAATAAACCCCAAAGCTTTGAACTATTTAAAATGATAGCATGTCCAAACAACACAGCATTCAGAGGCTGTCCGCTGCATGAGATGTTTATAACAGCTGCAGAAAATATAACAAAATAATAATAAAAAAAACTTGTAGCAGATGTAGTAATAATGACACTTTCACATAGTTGGTGGAAACCAAAACAAAACTAAAAGGGAAAACTGATTATTGACTTAATCATCTAAGTTTGTAAGTGTCAGAGAATGCATTTTTCATCTTCTTGTTCTGGAGTTCTTGTTTGGAGTTTCAGGCCTCACGGTGGCCTAAAATTGATTAATGCAGCTTTAAGCAGACCTTTTCACTGCCAGTGGGAGCTGCCAGTTTGATGATTCAGAGAGCAGCTCTAACAGTGCAGTAATGTGTAATCATGTTCCTCTGGGTCTTGACTCACTTTAAATCTTTGACTCAAACTGGCATGCAACAAAGACCAGACGTACTGGATGGAACAATAAATTGCATTTCTTGGCACTGTCCTTTCTCACCCATTCTAACCTCATAACTGCCGTTAAACAGTTAAAAGAGCAATTAAAATAGTCTCTGCGTTTGATTCTGTACGAAATGCTACTCAGTGCAGGGGTCAACAGTTAAAGCAAGAAATCTTCACTGTGTGATGAAATGCAGTGAAGAGGAGGGAGAGAAAAGGAATATTTAAAAATGGCTATATGTATAAGTGCCTGGCAACAGTGGCAAAGCCCATAGGTCGCTTTGACAATGAAATTGTAGTCTTGAGTGTAGGCCAAAAAAAATAATAACTGAAGCAACATGGTTTACTGTCTGTAAACTGTATAAACATTTACTCTTTCTGCTTACATTTGACATTCATCTGCCAAAGAAGTCTCCTTCTTCCCAGCTTTAATAAATTAGGTTATTTTCAGGGCAGGTTCCTACATCTTACTTTGCAAAACAGTTACCGTTACAAAGTTGGCCACTAATTATTCATGCAGCAGTCTCAGACTGATGCTGGTCCATATAGGAGTAGTTTGAAATTACAATAACCCTTTTTTCTAACAGATACACAGATACATACACAGATACATACATACATACATACATATATATATGACAGGGTCCATGAGTGCATGAGTGCATGCATGTATTACATGTCTAAGTTCTGTCCAAGCCTCCAGTTAAAAGTTTCACAAAACAGTTACACAATACAGAGAGAACCCACAAGACAACACACAAACCAGAAAAGAGACTGGTGCAGAGGCGTGCTGCTCTACCTATAGTGCAGCTGCCCAGAAGGAAGGCAACACAGAGGTTTTTTAAACAGATGCCACTAACACGTCCTGGATCTTCATCATCATTCTACAGGTGGACAATCAGGAACGCAGAGACGTGATGTGGAGGTGGAGCATTAAGGTAGAGGAGTCCAAGACAGGCGCTGGGAAGATTTGCATGAGAACACAGAAACACTAAAAACACAACACTAAAACAGGACAATAATGCCTGGAGCAGTAACATGATCTGCATGATGCATGATCTGCACAGAGCCACCACCGCTGTCCATGGTGCTGAAACTGGGATTGCTGAGGATGTCCCTTGATTTGTCTCACCTGCCAAGCTCACCATATACTGCTTACTTTGCTTTTCCAGATTAGTTCCAGTTGCTAGAGTCTATTGCTTGTTTGTTTGTTTTGAACAAGATAAAATATAAAGATGGAGATATTTGATGTGCTCTCTCTGCACTTGGATAAAGTTGTACCCGATTACAGCTGTAAATGTGTTGTAGCTACTGAGAAGATAATAGTAGTCATTTTATTTACAGACACTGTTTACGGAGAAAATGGGATCCCAGATCTTTCAGAGAACATTCTGTCAAAGCTGCAGGCTACTCGTGTTTGTTTGTTTGCTTGTACTGTATATACAATAAAATGATCTCAGGATGGCAGCATGATGAGCGTTTAGCACTCCTGCCTCACAGCTAGAGGGTCCTGGGGTCAAACCTGCCAGCTGTCGGGGCTCTTTCTGTGTGGAGTTTTCATGGTCTTTGTACGCCCGCATGGGTTTCCTATGGGTACTCCAGCTTTCACCCACAATCAAAAGACATGCAGTTAGGTTAACTGGTGATTCTAAATTGCCTGGGTGGATGTGAGTATGTGTCAGCTCTGTGACCGGCTGATCTGGATGGAAGGTTGAATGATCTCGGGAGGGACAACATACTGCAACCGACTGATGAAGACGAATTCAGTGATTCAGTGATTAGTAACTTTTAATTTGTAATAAATATATATCCATAACCACACATCTACATCTGCAGCTCTCACTAATGTTCCCTGTATTGCTGCAGCCAGCTGCTGCTACCACCACAATCTGCCTTCACTGCAAAATAACTAGTGGGAGTGACTGTGATACGTTTAGTCTCTTCTACATTGCCTGGAGGCATCACTGCTGCACACCCTGCTATAGGAGTGGAGGACTACATTTTGGACAGCCAAACAACTAAACATTTTGCACAATGAACAGCAGAGATTATATTACATTCTATACCACGTTGTCACAGCCAAAGCGTATCTGTAGGATGCAAAGCTCACTGCTGAAATACTGAAATACAACAAAGCGAGACAGGAGCAAAGGCCGATGACTGGGTAGCACAACTAGCTGGAGCAAGATGCTGCTATGAGGAGGAAACAGTTAGTTGATTTGTAGCATTTGTGCTCCAGTTGTGCTCCAGCGCCAAACAAAACATGTCACATTGAGTTCAACTGTGGATGGTTTGGTGAAACATGACAACATGAGCACAGATGATGGCTCTGTGTAACCACTGGGGAATTATTACTTTTTTTTTTTAAGTAAAAGAAATGGTGCTAACAGACAAAAGAAGAAAGACAAATATATATACATATATATATATATATATATAAGAGTTGACTGTGCCATGCTGCAGGATGGCCGGCAGCTAAGTGGTCTTAGCATTAGTGTAATGGATTGCACAGAATACCAGCAGATTGGACATCCACGTTGAAGAGTTGGAAACAACAAAAGAGGGTTTTGCAAATCAAACACGGAAACAGCTCATACTTGTTAGATACTTAGTTGTGATTTGTTAACTTGTTTAATGATGTGTTTTGTGTTCTGTAATTTGTTGATTTGCACAAAAAAGTTGAAAAAAGACATGTGTTAATGATAATGATGGTGTTAATGATGGCGATGCTGCCAACAACAGCTCTGAGCAAGACATCTGTGGTATCAGATCTGATGTTTTGATGATATTTTCTCACTGACAGCAACATCTTTATCTTATTTGGCTAATATCTCACAAGAAATAACCCATGAAAAATACATCACATAATAGCTTTTTTTTTTTTCGCAGTTTGAGTGTCCACAGAGCAGCCAATGTTGTGCAGCGGCGTGTCCAGAATGGTCAAAAACTGAACAGAACAAAGGACAAGAGTGGTGCATTTTGAAATGTTGCATATTTTAGTACTGTCAAAGGAGATAGAGCAACGACCACACTACTACCGACAGCATTCTGTAGTTGAGTGTTTGAAATGTTATCCCATTCTGCTTGGAAAAAAAAAAAAAAAGCTCAGCTAAGATGATCCCATTTCAGGCTTTTACAATCCTCTCTCTTCATCTCTCCAGGGGCTTTGGCGTATCTTCTTAGCCCATGATGACTCATTGGTTTAGAGACTGAAATCTTTTTGATGAAATTAAGTGCAGCTCTTTCTTTCATCTTTCCATTTTGACACACCTAGGGACAGTATCAGTTCTACATCAGAAACAGATTGATCCGCAGTTCATTGAGAAAATAACGTTATTATGAATGACAGAATGTTTTGACAGTCTTAATCAGATAAGTACTGATATGCAATTTTATGTGTAATGGATATAATTACACCAAATTAATGAAACATCCTGTTAGCAGTGATAAGTTTTTACAACAGCATGCTCAGGACAGAATTACAATATGAATACTGTCTGTTCGTATTGGTACATAGTGTACCAAAGGTGAAACATTTTATAACACGTTTACATGGATTTATATCTCAGTCACATCCAGGTGTGAGACACCGGTTCATGCAGTTCGGTGTCTCTACCACCCACGCTGAACATTCAAAAGTGTAAATAGGGAAAACAATAAGGTGCCATTTGCCTCTGTGCTTGCTGACGTGCGCACCACGAATCACAGATTTAGAATCTATTCTGTTTCCTTGACTGAAGCTGACTGGGTGTCCACAGGGATTCAACCGACCTCCCCAGCATAGCCAAAGGTCACACAGCAGAGGTATGGCTTTCTAATGCAATGCCCTTTTGTGGCGTCTGAACTGCCTGCATTGTATTCCCCTCACATAGACTTCTTCTGGGGAGAGAGGCTTTGAGAAGCCGGATAAGGAGAATAGCATTGACAGCAGTTCTAAAGGGCAATCATACAGATAATTCAGTCCAATAGCCGTCTTTATTGAGATTAAGGCGCCGGTACCTCTGATATTGTATAAACAAAACAATGTGCATCTCACCCTGTGATGGCCCAAGGACTCTGTGAGAGATGCAGGAAAGACATTTTCTACTCTGACAACAGCTCAAGCAATGCTGTTTTCTGATAAAGCTGGCCCAGGGGAACAGTGCTTGTGCCAAGCTGGCTTCATCACTCACTCAAATAAAGCACAAAGTATAATGTTGTGATGTCATGATAGTACATTTGGCAAGTTTTGATTGTATCACAGTTGGCAAGTAAAAACTCATTCAGATGATTATTCTATGATGTCTGGTTTAGAGGAACTAATCTTGTTTATAGCTTAGTTTCTAGCCATGCTAATAGTCCACCACTTTGGTCATTTGGACTTTTATCTCAGCTACAATCAGATGGATTCCCAGAAAACTTTGTACACCCATTTATGGACCCCAGAGGATCATTCTTACCGAATTTACCAAATCCCTGACTCTTTTTATTCCAACACTATGAGGTTTATATTTGCAGTCATCAGTCTACTTTAGGGATGACGTATAGAGACAACCATTAACACTCACATTCACGCCCTCTGGCAATGTTTACCACTTCTCCACCATGTTGCCTTAGTCATTAGTTGGACTGTTAAATTTAGCGCATACAGTCATGTTCCCCTCAGTAATAACTTTGGCGATCCTCTGATTTACCAGCTAGTGTAACAGCTTTGGAATGGTCCATGACGTGCCGAAGGAAAACCCAGCACACCAATATTTGGTCCTGCAGTTTATTTTCTATAAAACACGTAGTAAGAGGATAGTTAACACGCAGGCACAGCAAAATTATGCCTATCTACATTTTAAAAAAAGAAACATAATAAAATTACGCCAGAATAAATACTGAAATAAATACATTTCAAAATATCTCCCACTAAAACAAAATATATTTGACGTGGTAACATAACTATAAAACGGGTAACAGGCCAGACAACACGCTACTGAGGCTAAATCTCTGTCAAATTAAACACAGCTAAAGTTTGTTTTCTGCTGACCAAAAGTGATGACAGAACCTTAAACACATCAAAAGCTACACAGCGTGATGTTTACATGCAGTTTGAGACAGAATATGACTTTTTTAAAAGTATGTATATACATATCTGAAGGGATTTTTCCAAACATGGTGGTTCTCCTTAAAGAGGATCTGAATGAGTTGCTAACAGGTTGCTGAGAGACTTTTATAAACTTGATATTAAATCAGGAGATGCTGACACAGAATATGTGACGAGTAAAACATAGGTATTTATTGAATTTCTTGGAGTTATCAGCCTTGTGGTCTGACAAACAGCAGAAAGTGTATACTTTTTAAAATGAAATGAATATATTAGGTTACTTATATATTTAAAAAAAAAATATATCTCATAAATTATGTGTGAATTAATTTTTGTATTAAATAATCTAATGATACATTTAAATAGTTATTTAATGTATTGTGTCAATCTCTAGCTCCATACACACCATCCTCCAGCATTTCCTGGGAGTCTGCTGTTACGCTACATGTGCATCCTATAGGTGTTTCATTACCCCCCTTGCTACAACAGGTAAACAGGAACTACTAGACAAAAAATTATAAATTACAATTATTTTAAATCAAAATTCACAAAATACAAAACAAAAGCACTTCCAAACCAAACGTTTTGAGAACATTCACAGAAATAAAAATAATAAAAAATTGACTCGGCCACATGAGCACCTTCATCACGTCAAGGTTATTTAATACTTATGACCAAACCTACAACCTACCTATTTGTATCAGCTTATCTCTGTGCTTAAATAAAGCTTCACAGATCCAATAGTAAAGCAGTTCATCAGTCATGTTTTAAATGTGGTTAAATGTGGTTGTGTGAAGGTTTAACTTATGTACCTGCTGTGGAAACTTGAATACATCAAGTTTAGTTACAACCTAACTGGAGTTACATGGATTTCATCTGACACCAGAAATTTGCTCCCACTCTGTGATCTAATTTACGTGAGCAGATAAGAAACAACTCAAGGCTATGCACTGTGATGCTAAATTGTAAAAATGCTAATACAATAGATGTGGAGTACTGTGCAGGATGTACAGTACACAATCTACAGAGTCAGATGTGTCTCTGTGAAAGCTAATTATCTTGACAGGGTAGTTAAATCACATATATTTTGTCTCTATTATTTTATAGTGTCAGCATTTGTGATAGTGTAAGCTTGTTTGTATGTTCAAATATTCCTTTAATGTCTGATGCAACCTGTTGCAAGAGCAGACAATGAGAGCAGGAGAAGGCTGCTAGCAGATATGGGATTAGGGGGAAAAAAGTAATTTATCCCCTCCTAGCAATTAGAGCATATTATCTTTGTAATTACTATTATTATCACAGTTAAAAAGGAAAGCATTTGTAAAAAGTGGTGTTCACGCCACTGCATGACTCCCTTATTATGTTAAAATTCTTATTAAAAATCTTAAAGTGCAATTATGTCAGCTGGCGAAGAGTCATTAAATCTAGCATGAAAACCTCCCTGATATCGAATAGTGAGATTCAGCCTCTCTTCTAGCCAAACTCTCTGTTCACAATACAGCAGAGCTCTGTCACGCTCTGCAAAGGCTCAACAAAGGACACTGCAGTCCCATTAGCCAAGTAAACAAATCAGAGAGTGAAATTAGATGCTTTTTTATACTGAAACAATGGCTATCCCATAGGAGAAAATATGGCAAAAGATGAAACCCAATAATAAGGCACGTGCTCTTATAGAAACCCTGAGATTGGGAGGCTTGAGTGAAACAGACCCTAGCTGTATGGTAAAAAGATGAAAAATAAATAAATCTGATGCTGCTTTATGGATTGAAATGCTCTGTGTTTGGGATTTAGTGTATCAGAGATGTGAGCGTCGCAATTTAGGATTCACAGCAAGACAGATGCATCAAACTCATCATTTAGGAGGAAAATGTGATTTGAAGACCGTTTTGACCATATACTGTATCGCATGCATTTGAGTATCAAATTACAAGGATTGGCTTCAAAATAGATGGATGGAAAATTTACATTGTGAAAAAAGAAACTCTTTCCATCCTCACTTATACCTATTTTTCCCTAAAACGTGTAATTTCAAAACATGTACCTCATACTAAGTGAAAATCAATTTGTCATCTCAGAATGTCATATTCCTCTTTGCTTATTGCAGTCTCCCTGCAATTATAGGGCAGCAGACACTTCTACAAGTGTGAGCCTCCCTTGAGTGAAAATGTAATTTTTTTCTTAATTTATTTATTTTTTCTGTGCACGAGGCTCTGAAGCCAGAGAAGATTAGAACTGGATAGTGGTGACCCTTGTCTTTGGAAGAGGGCTCTCGGGGGCCGGGAGGTTGGTGGCTTCATCTCCGTTTGAGACAGAGGAGATCCCCCCCCCGCACCCTTTAAAGCTGCTTTAACACAGAGGTGCTCTAAGTATGTCTGACAGAGTATTGATTATCTCAGGTCTCATGTGCAGCACGACTGCGTTAGCTCAGGGCTGGCAAAAAGACATCTCACACACAAAGGGGCCCCTGTGTGACCTCAAGATGGATGGCTGGAAAATGCTGTCAAATCACAGTATGGACAAAGTGAAAAAGTACAGAACAAGCTACATCTTCTAAGCAAAATACTAATACTTCTTACTGTTATTAGTCAGGATAATGATATCTACTTTTTTAATGTGGGTATCACACAGAACAAGTAAGGGCAGATTTGTTTACTGCCAAAGAGAAATACTGTATTTTGCTCAGCTTAGATATTGCAAATTTAAACTCTTGGGACATGTTGACCACATGGCAACAATTGGAACAAAAGAAACATTAGTATGAAAAAAATATCACAATCAAATGACCAGTACTCCATCATTATTTGGTGAGACATGAGTGACAGTGATCTGATATTACTGTACAAAATAAAGAATGATGGTGAGATGGCGAAGTTTGATTGAAGCACAAATTACACTGAGCTGAAGTGACTGATTACTTTTAGATGCTTTATTCATGTAAGTTGCTAACTGGGCTGTTGGAAACAAAGGGATCATCAGAGATTGTTTTTTTCTCATGGGAACAGAACGTGTGGGTCAAAACAATGAGCTAGAAGAGGCTTAAAGGTTAGACCAGAAGAGCTAGGTGATAAATATTTGTTTAGGTAATAAAGTTCAGTGAACTGTATTTTCAGTCACATTATTTAGCATCTTTTCTTTCTGTATATGCAAATATGTGCAGGGAATATTAATGACCTATTAGTCTAACACAAACTGTGCATGAATTAGAAGATTGTTTTTGAGTTAATTAATAATTATTTGATCAATAAACTAGTCGTGAATCTGGGGCTGCTTAATAGCCCAAACGTAAGCTGCTTTTTGTTGCCAGTCCAGTCCTGGGAGATATATTCACATGTTTAGTGTTCAGTTCAAGAAACTGTTCATGAGACTGTCTTGTAAACACAATGTAAAGTGTATTAAAAAACCTGCACCTACAAGCCACTATAAACTTTAATGCATGAGCGCTGCTCTCTGCTGCACTGACTTATACAGGGCCCCCAGTTGACATTTACATGTTTGGTAAATCATACGTATATCTAATATCAGTTGTAAGTGACATTTAAATATGACTCCTGTACTTACTCTACAAATCTGGCTATATTATTTGATCCTGTCATATTACTGTCTTTGAAGCTACTGGGTGTGTTTAAACGTCTTTTTCTCCCCATTGTACCTGTATGCACCTGCTCCCTCCCACTATCTTTATTACACATATTATTAATGAAGGGCACAGTGGTGGATGACATTTTTATTGAATTATTTACAAGGGAAAATAATGACAGTAGGGTCTCAGTGCTAAACAAATAAATAAATCAGACCCTCTAATCAAATCCAGAGATGATGTATGTATGTGGAGCTGGATGATATTAGGTTAGGTGATAGGTGTCAGTGCTCACAATGCCAGCAGTGGGGAAGCACATGGACAAAAAAATGGAATATGCATCTCTCTTTTTTTATATGTCTGTCTCAGGCAGTAAGATAATGTGAAGATTAAAAAAAGATTTTAGAAGCTTCATTACAGTGAACAAAGAAACTGAACAAAGTGCTTGGTGACTTCTGAAAAATGTTTCGGTAAAAGTTTCTCAATTGCCCATGTCTATCTCTGATTAGTTATCAAACATGTATGATTATTGAACTTAACATAAAGAACTGATTTGGAAAGATATACAAAGCCCATTTCCAGAAAAAGGTTGAAGAAAATAAAGTCTGTGCTTTGTTAATTTATTTCAACCTGATATTTATGGCAAAATAACAAAAAAGGTAGTTCGATGGCTCCAACACAGTAAAAAAAAAGCTGGGACAGGGTCATGTTTAACACAGCATTATATCACCTTTATGTTTATTACACTTTTTAATCATTTGAGAACTGATCATTATAATTGTTGCAGTTTCACAAGTGGAATATTTGTTCATTCTTGCTGGATACAAGACTTCAGCTGTTCAACAGTCTGTGATTTAATTCTCCTCTTCATAATGTGCCACATATTTTCAGATCTGGACAGCAGGCAGGCCCGTCAAGCACACACACTCCGTGTCTATGAAGCCATGTTGTTGTAGCTAGTACAGAATGAGGCCTGGCAGTTTGCTGCTGAAATATCCACCGACTTCCCCAAAAAAGACGTTGCATTAATGGTAACATATGTCTCTCTGAAATCTCATTGTATGTCTTTGCATGGATTGTACCTTCAGACTAGTTCAGTTAACCCTTCCTTGGGCACTGATGATGTCTTTTCTAGCTTTCGCTGATAACAAGCTGGATGCTCTATTTCGTCTGTGGAACAGATAACCTGAACCTGAAAACAAGCTGAAATGTGAACTTGTCTGACAACAGAACACATTTCCACTGTCTTTCTGTCCGTCTGACATAAGTTTGGTTTCACAGAACCCTTTGGCGTTTCTGCACAGAATTGATGTATGTCTTCCTCCTTGCTTAATTGTGTTTCAGGCTGCATTTCTGGATGCAGCAGTGGGCTGTGTTAAGTGGCAACAACGTAGTCTTGAGCCCATGTGCCTATACAGTTTCTCATGTGTTGCTGCCAGACGGTTCAGTGGTTCCACGCTTAACAGTGTTTTTTGCCCTTGACCGTTTTGACCTTTAGGCAAATACAGTAAATTCCTCAAGTGTCCCTGAGCTCCTAGAAAGGTCCCACAGTAGAATGGTCATTATCTGTTTCACATCGCCTCAGCACTAACTCTCTGTTCCTAAATCAGATTCTTACAGTACTTAAGTTACCCTGTTTACTCTATTCTAAAGGTAACGGTACTAAGGGGATCAATAAAGTATGTCATTATATATTAATTATACAACCCAACATCTTAATACCTTTAAGTATTGCAATAAAATAACCAACTCTAAAATCTTTTTTTGCTCCACCTTCTTGTATAATTGACATTAGGCCCCCTCTTGCCATAGCAGTGGTTCATAATGAGATAATCCCCTCATGAAGGCAATAATATCTAAAGAGAAGGTGAGGAAGTCAATGGACAATTAACTTCATTTGACATTGAATGGACAATATCTCTGAATGCATTTAAAGATGTACGGTGGCTGGACTAACTGGAATAAAAGGAATTAAAATTAGACCAATGTTCACAGCTGAAGCCTATTATCCCAACGCACCACAGAGAGTGAACGAGAGTGAGATTAAGTGAGGGTGTGAGCCTGAGAGAGAAAGAGAGAGAGAGAGAGAGAGAGAGACCATGGATGGAGTGAAGCAAAGTTAAAAGCCATTAGCAAAAAAAAGAAAAGTCCACCCCTTGAAAATGACCTCAGGTGAAAATGAGATAACTTACCCCCCTTTTTATGGTTTCCACAATGAGGTATTATCAGCTAGAAAAGGGCAAAAGGCGGGGAAAGCAAGATGAGGAAGAGCGTGTAATGGTGAGGGAGGACTCTCCATTGATATATCCATCCAGACTGGAGGGTCTGGAACTGACAGGGCCCAAGAGAAGCTTCTGCAAAGAGCCTGTGAGAGATAAGGGGGTCATTATTCCCTAAACTTGAATAATCCCTTGACGGCAAAGCCCCGGCCTTCCCCAAGGGTTATGAGACTGAGAAGTGGAGAGGAGATGTGAAAAAGAGCAAAAGCATTTTTAATGTCATGTATACAGTATATAGGTAGAATAACCCTCAATGAATACTGCTCCTGTTTGTTTCGTCAAAAAAGAATCACTGTAAATCACTGTTAATAAATAGGCTATTACTTACTGTTTCATTAGGGTTAAGGGAACTCTATTTATCCTCATTGTACATTTGTACAAGAGTAAAGACCTGTGGAATGAATTTGGTCATGCTTTACAAAATGGTGCTGATCCAAAATGAAAGGATCAGTCTCTGGCATTTTTTGCACATTCACACGTACTGATTCCAGGAAATAGACATATACAGAAATATATACTGGAACTGATCAAAGCTTTCTATCTCCCCCACCTTTGTATGTTACCAAACTAACTAACTTTGACAGCATAAATTCACATACATTGAAGAATGCTAAAATTGCTAAATGCTAAAAACCCAGCCTACTGTGTGATAAAGTTTAGTTTTAAGCAGTGCAGTGACAGACTGACTGATACATTTTGTCCCTCAGTGCTTGCCATAGCTGTTTGCGCTGACTGCAGACTCCATTTAGTCCAAACATTTTTCAAAATGACCATATTTGTTTCTTAAAATGGTAAATTTACAGTTTGAATATTTCACCACTGCATTTTCCTCGTTTGTCCTTTGTTTGGGGCTTCAACAAAATTGGGGTTTACCGGACTTGAAAGTCATTATTGATTTTATCTAGATTTTACACAATGTCATAACGTTTTTAGCAATTGGGGTTGATTATACATATATACACTTTGCGTGTGGCACTCCACAAGTGTTGTTTTCACAGTGAAGCTGTGAAGTTCACAAACCCTCAACTCCTCAGTGCAAATCTACCAAAATAAATCACATAGGGGACTTTATGCTGTGGCACATGTGGGGCCCACATGTTTTCCAAAACGCACTTATCACCTACCACATAGTAGTTATAATAATCAGAACTTTCCATTATAGTAAATGTTTGAAAGCACAAACACAAGCCACTTAAAGATGGTCAGTTCTGTTTTCTCATTTCTGTTTTCTACACAGTATATTGATATGCATCGTGCATCAGCTCCTGACTCACCACCAAGAAAGTCTGTTAAATCACTGCAAAGATAGCAAGTCAGAACTTCAATCAAAAAGTTAAAACGAAGCATCTAACACGAAAACAGGAATGATTTATTCAATCAATACATTTATCATGGTGTGAGAGCAGGAATGGAAAAAGGCAACCACCAAAGTCATACTAAAACGGTTGGATTCAGTTTCTGTGACACTCACTGTGCACTCTACATAAAAGTTTTGCAATTTCTCATATCTGAAGTATCAAGCCGTCTCTATCTATGGCTTCTCGGTGACCACCTTGGGAATATTCTGCCTCTGTACCTCACTGTAGTCTATGAGCTAGGTGGCTGCAGATCAGAATTAAGGGCAGCCAGGCAGAAAATGGCTACAGGGGCCAATGCGAGCAGTGGCGAATGAACAGCAGAAGATCATTTTCAAAGGGGCCCTAAAAATTAACTGTGCTGTGCCGTCAACTCAATCACCTAACTGCTGCATGGTTAAGTTCCACCGACTGCATTTCACTGCTGTCCAGTTGCTATTTGATGAGCACTGGGGTTTTTTGATGGACTCCAAATTGCACTTCAGCTGTTGTTTGAGAGTTCCAGTTATGTTATGAGCCATATGTACATGACACCTCTTCAATAACTGTCCTGGAGCCTTTTCATTCAAAAGCTGAAGAAGTTGGAAGGAATGTAGAGCAGAGGTAAAGAGGAAAAAGCTCTGATGATATCCTATGTCAGATTGCTGTTAATGTATATAACATATGTATAAAAGGTGTTATGTTTCCTTTTCTTTTTGTGTTCTATGCAGATTTTATTTGTTTCATCAGCGCTAAGCTTGGTCCTATCAAGGACACCTACCCACTGTGGAACAGTTGCAGCAAATAGCAGTCGTGGCTTCTTGATACTGAATGTTAATAGTCAAGTTGAACAGAAACCAACAAGACCACCACATATTTTCGACTTTCTCATAACTGTTCATGTTTTTTTTTGTCATTGGTGGGTAAACAGGAAAACAACAGAGGAGACGTGCACACAAGGGGAAAGGAACCAGCAACACTGTCAGTTAATTTTCAGATCTGGTAATCTTCCAAGTTCATTAACAAAAGCCTGTGTCTGACTTGCTGTGGCTTTTGTACGCACCAAGGAGTTGTTGTGATACACCACAATGAATAAGTGATAAGCTGTTTGGGTAATTTGCAAAGTGACACAACTTTTATTATTTACGTTGTAAACCCTGATGGGTGTCGGGGCTGGGAGGGGGGGGGCGGGGGGGTTGAAGGGCGCATGGATAACAATGAGCGAATGTGACAGGATTGTGTGGGTGGAATCCACTTAGAACTATTACAATCAAGCTTCATTTACATGAGCTGCCAACAACCTTCAGTTGACTTTGGGGGCTGCATTCGGGAATAGCGGACATGGTATTACAGAGCACACTGATGCATTTGTAATACGGGCAGGCGGCAGAGCCTAATGCTGACTAGCTCCACAGAAGAAAAAAAAAGGCCCAAATGGAAAGAGATCAATTCACCCCCCACTTCGCACTGCATGATGGATTTGACATTGATCAGTGCCTTGTCAACTAATGCATTTGGTTTTATTTTACACCTGAGATTTTTTCTCTCTCTCTTTTCTTTTATACCTTCATGAAGTCAGATTAAAGTGCTAAAATTGTGAATACATTTTTGGTAGTGCATTGGAAGCCAAGTAAATTTTGATTTTATAAAGTGATTTATAAGTATTTTCTTGAAGAGTGACAGAGTGGCCAAAAGAGAAGGCATTTTCACATATCTGGAACATCTAACTTAGAGGAATATTTTTTTTTATTTCCAGTTATTTATAGGATTTCTTTTATTATCTCTATCTTAAGCCCCTGCTCAAATATGTCCTATTATGGTTTGCAAGACAGGAATATGAAAACTGTGTACAGCTGTGTACAGCAAATATCCTATAAACATTTTTTTTCATAAGATCGTAAATATAACCAGCTCCAAGAAAGAAAAAGTTCCCTCCCTGGTACCATGGATCCCTCCCACAGAAAGTTCTAATATGCTTATATGGAGGTAGTATTAATCCCACCGGCTTTTTAGGGTGGTTTCCATTATACAACTCCCATTTTTGGCAGCAAAGCTTGACAGGAGAATTCATTTTTTGCAAAGGTGATAATTCAAGGGATGATGATACATTGTTGTGGGGGGAGCTTGACAAAACAAGCCCATCTGAAAATGTAGAACACACCTCATCCCAAAAGAGGCTTCCAAAAACTCTTGGGAGAACAACAAAGCAGTGGAATCTTAAAATAAGATGCAGCAGTGATCAATCTTTTTTTATGTATTATTTACAAGCAGATCGCCTGTTTTTTCTATCAACGTTGTGTTCTGTAGCCCTCAGACATGCAGAAGAAATTAAATACTGAAACACCTTTCAACAGTTTTGCATTTTAAAGTAGGACTCACTCACCATAGTATTAATTCATTTACATACATTCAAAGAGACATGTTTTGGTTTCTCTCTCAAGTTAGCCCAAATGTGTATTTTATGACTGTGAAAAATCCCTCAAATTAAATTTTAATATATTGGGCAAATGAAAGCTTCAGATTCTGTCCTCATTTTCATATTCTCTCCTTTTATAAAGCATTTGCACGCTTTTCCTCCTCCTAACACTGGGGGGAGCTGTTATGTTATCACTACAAAAAAAGTGTCATGGATGGAAACACAGTGGAAGTAAAGTGAAGCTGTTTGTGCCTGAAGAAACCAAAACTTATGCTCACGGTTTGTGCATGAAGTTAAAATGAGTTTCACCAGTTATTTCCTACCCAGTGTTTCGGGTTTTAGTTTCAGTCAGTTGTATCCACCTAGCAAGCAGCAAACCTTCCTGTAGAAAACCATTTGTCGTTGAAATAGATGAGTCCAAAGTAAAGCCCGGCTGATTCGCAGCAGATAGATACCCTGGCTGCTTGGAATGCCCTTTGCAGATTATGATTGAGATTATTATGATTATGATTAGAGTTTGTGAAGTGTAAACAGCCTTCTTTGATAAACACTCTTCATGAATGCATCTCTCTTCCCTTGACACCCTCCTCTTGCTCTACCATTCTCCCAGCAAGCCTCACACCACCCAATTTGTATCAAAAGAGACACTTGATGTCTTTGGCAGAAATCACAAAGCACAGTGTTTGTCACATTAGCGCAAGATAAAGGAAAAGACATTTTCTGCTTGTTGAACACTGGGGAAATGAAAAGGCAAAAAGCTTCTCCACGTAATCACATCTTTGTGAAGACGAAATGCAGATTATTACAATCAGAATTCCGTCTGTATTGTTTCACTTCTTCTTTTTCTCTGAAAGGACAGTTGTTGTCTTTGGTGTGTCACCGCTGATTTTGTGTGTGTATCACAGACAGAATCCATGCATGATGCAGATGGGGTCTTTCTGCAACAGATCTATATATGCCATTTCTTCAGAAAACATGTAATTTCACTGACAGGATACATTTCTGCAGGCAATTAGTCAGGGACAAGGAGCACAGAAAAGCCTCACCTCCTCATAGGCAGGCTGTCTGCCTCCGTGTCCTCTCCTTTTTACTCCTTGACAGAGCGCTGTGTTGCCTAGCAGAGCATGAGAGAGACAGCAGCACTCCTAATTCCCTTTATTTGGTATCAAGGTTACACCGAGTTCCATCAGAGAATACATTTTCATGTAATTTATTGATCTTTTAAATTACAGTCTTTTAAAAATATGTAAGAGCAGATGGGAGATGCCTTTACTCATGCTTTGTTAACACTCATCCATAATATAAAACCACCTGTGCTCTTATTACCCATAGGTTGGCGTAAATATGCACTAATTTAAGTGACCTATTTTATTCTAATGATGGATGAGTTAATTGGGCAATTAACTGTAACTGTGTCTGTAATTGCCCAATGCTTCAGAGACTGAGGCTTAAGAAGCAGTTTTGTCCATATATAGCTTGATGGACAGAGCTGTTCATTAATGCCTGCTTCTGCTAAAAAGGACCAAATGTACTGTGTTTGAAGAGGCTCCACGCACCATGACATTTAATATAATGAAACTACTTACAGTGGTGGAAGAAGTATTCAGACCTTTTACATACAATATGAATGTATCAGTGCAATAGTGATGTGTTCAAGATCCTGCTGAAATAAGAACTCAGTAAGTTAGCTTACAGGTCATATGTGAAGAAACACATTCACAAAGCCTTTGGTGTCTTTGGAGCTGGTACTAACGGGTGCAAAAGTTGCAAATACATACCTGCAGAATATATCAATTCAGTGTTGACAGACCTTTTTAACATCCAGTCTGTCTGACTACTGCGGTATTAAACTTTTTTATGGTTGAATTTACTGACAGCACTTGGTTAAGAGTAGAGAACATGGTAGTTTGTGTTAATGAAGAAATAAATAACACTTCACACATGAAGTGTTCATTAACCTTTCAACAAAACCACAGCCTTTCACTAACCTTAACCAACATTTTTTTAATCTTGCCTAAATGTAATTAGTGATGGGAAGTAACTAAGTACATTTACTTAACTACAGTTTTGAGGTATTTTTACTTGATTATTTCTATTTTGCTACTACCATGCTGCTTCATATGCTGCTTGCCTTAATCACATTTCAGATTGTACTTTTAATCTACTATACTAAATTGATTAGTGAGTACTTCAAGTATTTTTGAGCTAATACATTTATACTTTATACTAGTACTATCTTGATTGCACAACTTTTTTATATATATTTGTATTTCTACACTGCTTTATTGCCACTTGTATTTAAGTGAACAATACAAAAATAAACTGGAACAGTATCCATCCAGTGCCGTATGTTAACTACAAAAGCATAATCATGTTTATAGGTTAACTGCATAGGAATGTACTTTTAGGAGACTGGTACAAAGATGATAGCTCTGGTTCTGCTGTGTTTTTTAGAGAAAAAGCTGTCTGAGTATTGTGAGTAGAGTCTGATATTATTAGGGGGGTACTTTTGCTTATTTTACTAGAGTAGAGAAGTGCAGTTCTTTTAAAATAAAAATATAGTGCAAAATATACACATATAGTATCATATAGTATGAAAGATGAGTATTTCAGTGTATTCGCCCTGCAAAACAAAGTTTTCAAAAGTGGCACATTTATTTTGCTCTTTGATGTATTTTTTTTTTAAATGGGGGAACAGCTCACAGCTCATAGGCAAGGGGCCCAAACTACACTCTGCATTGTGTGAGCAGTCACATACAGCCTTACAGTTAAAGGTTTCATGCCATGTTTTATGTGAAATCTGCTGTCAAATATATGTAGTCACTGTATAGTAGTTCCCTCTGAAATTACAGCACAAAACAGTGTTGAAATGCAAATATTCAAGTACATTATCTCTAAGTTGTACTTAAGTAGAGTAATAGTACTTTTGTTACTCTCCATCACTGTGTGCTTAGATTACCATACATTACTTTCCTTTCATGATGGGAAAGAGAAAGGGGGAGCGATGGCATGAAGGAGCAGCAAAGAAACCAAGGAGGTGTTCTTGTTGAAATCAGGATCAGTTCTGCCGCTGATGTCTCAGCATCGCTCGGTAATGGCATGAAAGCGTCTGTGGCAAGAGGTTTCGTGGATGTGTAGCTCTCATTGGAGTGTGTCATAACCATTCAGCTGCTTTGAAGAAGAAAGCAAATGAAAGAAGAGATACGCCGCGCTCCTCAAAGCTTTCATTCCAGTCGTAGGTAAAAAGATTTTTTTCCCTCTGTCTGAAAACAACAGGAAGATGTGATTCTTATTAGAACCTGTCAAACTCAATAACAGCAGCCTCTGTGATAGAGTTTGGCTCCTGGGCTACCCACATTCTGCCACCTTACCTGGACCGGAGATTGGTTCCTGACAGTTTCTGAGTAATTTAGCAATTTGATGAAATGCATTCAAGTTGTGAACGGAGCATTTAGAATCTTAGAGCAGCAAAGTCATTTGCAGCTTTTCTGTCGAAAGAAATGTGCATTCGTGACAGTGGATTCACAAACAGAAGGCTGAGTGAGTGTGAAGAACAGATCAAATGCAAAAACTATAGATGGAGGGAGGGAGGGTGGAAGTGTTACCCTGACAGAACAACTTATAGGTGTTAAACAGTGAATAAAAACATTTGACTTCATGGGATCATAAGAGAAATCGTGTGAAGTCACAAACTAAATGAAGCTACTAATAAATATTCAGTGTAATGTTTAGATCCGTGTGAATACCTTCTCTGTGTAAGGCTAGACTTAATGACTTTTCTGAAAAATGAATATGTATCACATATTATATTAATTATGTGTGTTTGTTGCAGCTTTAAGACACGATCTGTAAAAAAACGTCTCTCCATCTTGTCATTGCATCAACAGTGATACAAACTAGTCTGTATTCAGTTCATGAAAGACTTTTTATTTGCTGTTGCAAACATCCAGACACATATAGACCAAAAAAAAAAAAAAACAGTAATGTTTTAAATATCTAATATGTTTTGGAATAAAACAAAATAGCTATGTTATGAGATGCTATTGACAGATATATTATCTCTTTAAAAATATCCCAACAATACGTGAATAAAAGGAAACTAGATAGATGCAGTAAAGAGGTCACACATTGCGTCTTTAATTTGTTCACATCAACATCACGGCCCAGCAGCAGTAAGCTTTTTGTGAACTAAAATAACATGATTTAGGGTGTTGTGGATCCGCCCCTATGAAAAATAACCAAGTGTGTGTGTGTGAATGCATTTATATATTTATTTTTCTCCTTCCTCTTCCCCACGGCCATGCTGCCTTCGTGCCTGGTGGACTGTTATTAAATCTGTGTGTGGCCGCAGAGCCTACAGTGTGTAATGTTCGGTTCGTGCGCTTTTCTTCCTCTCACCCTTGTCTTTGTTAGCCCACCACTGACCTTTCATCATAGCCTTGAGTCACTGTAAGAAGTGCCGCGGGCTGACAGGAAACGCTGTCTTCACGGCTCTCTACCCTCTGCTGAAAAATGTCATCCTGTAATACAAACAAGTACTAATGACCTACAACAAACCACGTTCATTTGGCACTCAAAAACTGGCTAAAATGTGTGCTGATTAAAAGTCTTGTAAAAGACTAATTATAGTGAGAAAAATGATTCATAAAAAGTAACTGGCAGGGAGATTAACTGAGTTAAGCTTTATTTATCGGCCTTGAAAAGTGACTTCTAACATATACTGCTAATTACATTTATTCAAGTGCAGTTAGGTAACATTTTGAGATGCTTGTACTAGACTGTTATTTCCATTATTATACTATTTCTGTTTTTACTCTATTACAATTAATATAATAATATTAATATAATATAATATTGTACTTTTACACTCCTTTTACATTTATTTGATGATTCTTTTAAAAGATATTATAAACTAATAAATGCTGATGAATTATTAGAAAAACCACCTGTCGGTAATGTGTGTATGACATAACATGGAATAAACTTACTAGAACTATAGATAAACTAGTTTATAAATGATAAACTAATAGTAGTTAATAACTGTAATGATCCAAAACATAGTAACATATCCAACCTTAGTAGACTATATATATCTATTTCTTTTATAGATCGACTATAAAATGTCATGCATTATATCAACCCATACATTAGCACAAACTTGAAGTTTAGAAGAGAAGAGAAGTTTTAGAAGAGAAGCTAATTTGAGCGGAGGTGGAACTAAAATCTCTTGCACAGAGGGGATGTGTATTGTTAAGATTTGCAATAGTGCTGAGCAGCGTTGCTAAATGCTAAATTGCTGAAAAGCAGAAATTCTATCACCTGGTCAAGTAATCACTGAGTCACGGTGACCAAGACATACCAGAAAATAGTTTTCTGTATGGGACAGTAGTGATTGTATCTACTGACCCTCTAAAAGGTACTGATTTGAGTTGCTTGATCTCTTCACTGATCTCCTTGTTCTGTCATTGCTGGATTGTCATTATAATGGATCCTGAGGGAAAACCTTTAATAACTTTAAGAGTTTACTCTAGACTTGTAGTTGTATATTTTGGATCTGGTTCAAGGCCAAACTAGGTGTACAGGAGCAGTGGTATTTCAAGTAGTTTGTGGAGTTGAGATGTGAATAAAACAACAAATATCTAGGTAACTTTCCCTTATACCTTCCTCTGGCCTTTTTCTCTCCAGTTAAAGTAAGTATGACCTTTTTTGAACAAAGAACTAAAATTGTCCTAAAATAAGTGTTATCATTCTGGGAGAGCCAGACAAATTAATTGAAACCCATTATTACTAAGGTTAATTTGAGGGCCAGAACAAATTTTTGTCCTCTGAGTGATCTTATACATATGACAGGGAACATTTGTTCCTCTAATTAAAGCGTAATGACACAATGGTGTTGGGCAAGTGTGACCTAAAGCCTGAATAGTTTACTGTTAAGAAAATACAGTTACCAGATCACTGATAGCTGCTTTCTTATTTCTCTCTATTTCAGTGAAAAATGAAATGCATCAAATCATAAAACAAAGAATATGGCAAACAATACATTAAGGTACTCTTCTTGTTAACACTAATAAAACATTACACAACATGGATCTGTTGTCTCAATCTGGTTGATATATTTACAGGCATACAAATATTAACTACTGTTATATATGGCATATAAAGAACATCATTTACACAAGGGGAACAATAAAGTATGTTGTCGTCATAAAAGCAGCCTCTCCTGTTTGAAAACTTCAGCTACCACCTGACACAGACAAAACCAACTGTAGGAAACAAGTCTTTGGTTATATAAATGTATAAAGTATTCTCAACAAGTCTCAACTTTGCATTTATTTAATATCATCACATTAACATCATCACATGTTAGCACTTACAGCATGTTCTCGCTGTGTGTGTGGGTTCCCTCTGTGTTCTCCAGCTTCCCCCCACCATGCTAAGACACGTATGTTAGGTTAATTGGAGACTCTTAACTGCCCCTAGGTGAGAGCATGAGTGTGAATGGTTGTTTGTCTCAGCAGTCCGCCCTGTGACAGACTGGCGACCTGTCCAGTACGTGCCCCACCTCTCGCCCAATGACAGCAGACTCCTGCAGCCTTCAAGCGGTTAAGATGATGGCTGGATGGAGATCTGATGACATATCTGTTTCTGTGCTAATCTTTGTAGGCACATGTGCAATTGACAAGTTACATAACACTCCTTCCACAAAAGTGTTTCGTTGATTTTTAGGATCTAGTAGAGGTGAGGTTTTGGAATATGTAAATGAGATCTGCAGTGATGCTACATGTTAGCACATTCAAAGAGCTAACACTCTTAGCAGGTATACTGTAATATAATACTGTTTCTTGCCTCAGTGTATTATGTCAGCATTTTTCAGATGAGGAGGACAATAGTTTATCCTCAGGGGAACAAGAACACCAATCCCAAGTGACATGGCAATCCATCTAACAGTAACTGAGATATTTCATTTTGAATCTATGTGTTAAACTTATAAGGTGCTATAGGAATCACCAGAGGTAGGAGGAATCAACATCTGGAGACCATGAATTTCTGGACAAAATTTTGTTACAATCCAGCAAACATGTGGCAATTTTGTTTTGAACAGAGATGCTTTTTTCCAAGATGACTTTGACAACTTATTGTACATACTGCATAAAATATATGTTTTACTGTCAAAGGATTAGCACACATTGTGATTCTCTGCACAAAACAAAAGCTTATACTGTAAAACTCACAGATATCTGGTAGAATGACTTTTGATGAATGTGTACAGCCCAAATAAAACATATCAAAAGATTGATGTGGTTAGGGGAGGGGCAACCATAGTCTGACCATATCTGTATAATTAACAGTAAAGTCAAGTTTGAATGACCCACATCTGCCCATCAACACACTGCTACCAACATATGAATGTTTCTGTGAAAACACTAGACACAATTTGATTTGATTCAAGCACATTGTAATAAATATTGTGTTAGTGAAGCTTTTCACCATCATTTATGGAACTCATGTCAGCCTCCTTGCAAAATGCAATAGTGTTTTTGGTGTTGCAACCACATTAGGTGGCTGTTGTTAATTAGTTTAGCAGCAAGGACAACAATGAAATTTAATTAAGTGAAATTTTAGCATAATAGTATCTATTATAGTATAGTGTATGCATTAATGAAGAAAGACTTCATTTTTAAAATCCAACTTTGACAGATTCCTAAGACTGTCCAATAACCTCCAAAAAATGTACAGTACAAATGACAGAGAACATCTGATCAGCCAGACCAGCTGTTCTCTATGGACTAATCCGTTCATATAAATTCCATAATCTGATTTAACAGTTCTGTTCATTCATAGTTTTGCATTTAATTCCTTTCAGTATACTCCATTTAATTTGTTTATTACGCTGCATTTGATTTCATTATCATTGCCTGAAGTCATTAAATTTTTACAGATATTGCCATATTTCATAGTGTTCATCACAGTGTTATTTTAGTTTGTAGTTCATTATCATTAACATTTAGTCATTTAGTACATGCTTTAAACAAAGCAACGTACAATTGAGGAACACACACACACATCAGGAGCAACTTGAGGTTCAGTGTCTTTGCCAAGGACACTCTGACGAGCAGACTGAAGAAACTGGAGATCAAACCCATGAACCTGCAATTAGTGAATGACCTGCTCTACCCCCTGAGACACAGATGCCCCATTCTTTTCTTTTAACTTGCTGCGTGTAGTCTCATTTCTACAATAAGTGAGTAACATCTGATATGGAACAATGAACACTGGGAAATAGCCTGGGATGGATTGCCAGACTTTAATGCCCCCCTCAGGCTGAAGTAACTTTGTTGATCTCCTGACTTTAGATTTAGCACCACCCCTGAATTTAAAATTAAATGTGTACACTAGTGAGGTCCACTTATTTTAGTTAAGTAAAGTTATTGATATTCAGCGTATTTGTGCAGTGCTAACAGTCTAAAAAGCATCATAAACATGGTAAACATTATTCCTCAGCATCTTAGTAATGTCTTTCTGAGCATCCTGACATTAGTATTCAGCTCAAAGAACCGCTAGTGTGATCTTGTTAATATTTCTTTCATTATGTTTCATATTGTAACTCATTTCCAGTAATAAAGTATCGTCATGCAACATATGCTTTGAAGCAAAGTGCTAACTACAGCTGCCTCTTTACAGAAATGATCACACGATTGCTCACTCTGATCTACTGGTAGCATTGTGAGGAGATTAATAGAGAGGCGTTTACTAACTTCAACAAGTACGCAGACAAAAATGTGCAGAAACTGATGTAGGCAAACTTTACTTTGTGATTTGTATATACACACATGTCCACAAGCTCATATCCACTTCACTCAATTCTTAGATTTTACTCCTCGAGTTTATTTCTCCCCAGAATCCACTGAGCTGGTGATACCCACTGGTTTTTCAACAGCTCCTACATCTGAACAGACCTCCCCAACATCCACCACCCCGCAGGTCACTACAGACAGAGATATGGCATGTAAGATCTGTAGGCCTAAAATCAATGTTGTGGCTTCTACCACCATAAAGAAACCCTACAGTACTTACGAGGCCTTTGAGGCTGACACAGTACCACTCTGAGGCTAAAGAGAGAGAAATGGCTATACAGAAAAGACCATTCACAAACGATCACATTGATCTTCGTATTTTTCTTAGATCAATTCACAAAACCGATGATAGTGTCAACCAAATAACAGATATCAAAACTAAAAGAAGTGATTTGCAAATTTAAATGTGTTACTATGGCATAAGCAGCAATCTGAAATGAAACAATGTCTCTGCCCTTTAAGTCTTGTTGATGCGCTTCCCCCCGAGTTGTCCTCATGCCTACTCTACACAACTGTCACATTAGACAGCTTAATGGATAGGCCTGTTCTCAACTGTATTCCCAGGCTTAGCAAATGTATTTTTAATATTCTATTATGCTCCCTAAATTGAATTGTGCTTGCCTCAACATTTTTATTCCAGACACAAAGACAAACTGTGTGTGGGACAAAGCAGTTAAGGACATTCCCTGTTATGTCCAAGTGTTCTTCTAGTGCCCTGACATGTGTGTGTCCTTCAGAAGAGCAAAACCATAAAGACTATCCAGTTAATATTAATAATAATACGAGTCCCTGTGCATCACATGGTGGCACTTGTCTTATAGTATACACACACATAGAGAGCAGAAAAACAAAGCTGCAATGTCATGCAACGGTTTTACACTAACAATACTGAGATCTAGAATCGAGATCTCCAGTATGTCTTAATATTCATTCAAAATCTGTGAGCACTCTACTAAGATCTTCTTCATTTCACTTGCTTCTCCAGTTCCACTGAATAGTTTCTCCTGAACTGACTACGCCTGTATCTGCTGATGTGTTTCTGTTTTCAACTCTTGTATTTGCCTTGTCATTAGAAAACACTGTAGATAACAGCAAAAGATAAATCCGGTGGAGGAGTAGCACAATAGCAGAGAGTCATAAGGCACAGGTGAAGTTAGTTACACAAAATATCTACATCTTTTAAAGGTATCACAGTCTTGCTTTAAATTACAATAATCGTATAGCACATTGAGGGCAGTAGGAAAAAACTGTAGACATGAAGTTAATTGGACAAACTTGTTAACAAACAGTTACTTCTTTAGACATACACCAGTTACAAATGTAAATAAAATATTAATTTTGTCTTCTCACTTGGTCTCAACTGTTGAGGAAAATCCCCCTTCAGCTGCCAAAAGCTGCATTATGTTTACCAGCTAGTTGCAAACTGTGTCTGTTTTTCATTTCAATGTGTTTTTTTTTAGGCATTTTGATCCAAAGCAGCAGCATGATATGATGGTTAGTTTAACTCGCTTTTTGCTCAGTGCGAATGGGTAAATGTATTCTGAGAACAAACATGCAGCGAGTGAAATAAAAATGTGAGCCACACACGGTGAGATGATCGAGTACTACACAGCAAATAAAACTTCAGTTTCACTTTTTTGTAGAGATGTTTGTAATTTACTCTAAATTACGTTACTTTTATATCAGATTCACAAAGTTCATAAGCATAATGTAAATTTAGCCATCTGATCTCATCCAATCTGAGGCAAGCTCCAGATTTAGATGATAGTCTGATGATAGTCCTGACTACATGCAGCTGCCAACTAAGTTGCAGTTTGCAGACTCATATTCGAAGTCCAAATTGGACATTTGTGGCAGGTGTAATGAAATTCCCTCCACTTGTTTCTGAGACGTGAAGTCACGTGACCATGACAGTGAAATAATTTCTTTAAATTTGGCACAGGGGTCCTCTTGTGCAAAATATGTAGACGTACCCTTAAGGTGTTCCTGTAACACCACATTCACAAGAATCGGATGGACAGACAATCATAATGTCGCTGGTGCTGCCATGAAGGCTAAACAAACATCATTTATTTAACTATTTAATCACAAAGTACTAAAAAATACCAAATCACAAGTTTAACCTCTTGTGCACCACAGATTAATCACCTACATTCTTTACAGTATGATACAGCAGTCTAAGTGAAGAGGGAGCATGTACTACGCGCTCACATAATGCTGAAGGTGAGTGCCTCCTCTGTTCTGTTTGCGTCCTCTTTTTAAAAGTGTGGGGGGGGGTTTGTATTAAAGGACAAAACACGACAGGTATATTGCATATCTACACCTGACATTGAGATTAAACAGCACGCGAAGTTATTCAGCTCCGTGAACTTTCATGTCCTCACCTGCACTTAAATGAAGCAGAATAGACTTTAGTATTTATTACACATACTGTAAGTATAAAGAAGTAGTCTCTTCTCCCAGGTAAGTGCGTGTTAAAAGGTCTCAGCTGGGCAAGTCATTTGATCAACGCAGGCTTTAAGACTTATTCAGTTCATTGCAACCCCTGCTCTGTGCTTCTCTGTGACTCAAGGGATTAGGCTGGTGTGCACACACTGAACACTACACCTACTGTAAAAGAGCCCACTGTTCAGGCTCAGCACATATAGCCCTTTCAAAGGCTCCCTACTCGGGCTTACAGAGTGCAATTGAAGCAAAAAATAGCGCAGTGTGAAATGTTATTCAGTCAAGATGAGAAGGAACATATTGGTTGTCCTTTGCTACCACTGTCAACTCCTCATCCCTGGAAATCCCTCACAACCCTGAGTGGTGAGCCATGGTTGTCAATACCCTGTCATTCATCCCCACACCCTCTCCTTAAACCAGCAGCTTAAAATGAAACCTCAATATTTGCATTCCAATTAGCATAAATGTAAGAAAGTGGAACAAGTAGCTTTGAAAGTCATCCAGCAAAGCGCATATTCAACTAGCAGTGAGAAAAGAGGAGAATAAAAAAAAAAAAGCATGTGTAAGAGAGAAAAGGAGTCAGGGTAAAATGAGGGGGAAGAGAAAAAGAGAAGGGGAAAGAGAGAGAGTTGTGTATTATAATAGTGGGCTTGGGCTACATGGTTTGAATCACTGGTGTATGTCTTTTATGAGCTTACGACTTCACACTGCGTGGAGAATCCGCCCTGCTGCTAGGGTTCTTCGGCATTCAGAATGTCACTTTTAATCACATTCCCCTCTGAGATCTGATGCTTCTGATCAAAAGACGCTCTGACTTTAAGTTAACACATCAACAAAGACGGTGGTCTTACGTCCTCTTGCCTGGCACGTGGGCCGGCGCAGTCGAAAATGCAGGGGGGAATGGACATTGGTTTTCCTTTTTGTTTATTTGTTGTTTTGGGGTGAGGAAAGGGTTGATGCTTGGCAGCGAGCGGCGGCTTAAGAGAGGATTTTTTTTTTATAAGAAAAAGTGTGTGCATGGGTGTGTGTGCGATTGTGTGGGTGGTGACGATGAGAACGGTCTCTGTGCTCTGCAGCCATAGGCCAGAACGTGAGGAGGAATGAAAGGGGCTGAAAATCATTTGATGCCTAAGACTTGAGTTATAGAGCTACAGTATGTAACCTGGAGAGGTGATCCAGACTCATTGGACTGTTCTGGCAGCGGTGCGGAGATGTTTACTTCAAATCAAATCACCTAATCAATCAGAGCACTCATTCTGCTTGATTGGTACATTCTGGAGCATTGTCAGTTATTGTAATTGAATAATGATGATTATCTGAAGTGCCGGGCAGAACGTTGTCGTAGTGCTGCAGATCATAGCAGAGCTGGGAGGGAGGAGGCTGGGTGGAGCAGTGTAGATTCATTCAGAGTCGTGTACTAGCACAAGCTTAAGTTACCTATTGCACCTCTTATATATGTTTTCATTTTGGTACCTTATTTTGAAGCAGTAGTAGGTTTTTTATGTACATAACTAATATAGAATATTTAATATAATATTAAAAATATGTATTTATTACATATGTTTAACCCAAGTGTAACTCCTGACTCCTGTGTGTAGTTAGGTTTAGCTAAGCTAAGCTATTTTGGTTAAAATGAGAGAAAAGGTGTGGTTATGTTAAAAAGTAATTTGAAAGCATGTTGTGATTGTCTCTGTTAAGGCCACAATCCTTCTCTAACCTTAACACTCGGTGACTGTTTAAATACATTTTACTGACATGTCCCATATTATTAACATATTCTCATTAGTCTAATAAAAAAATAATATGGTTGCAGTTACTTTACATGTGATGGCAATTTAGTATAAAACATCACTTTTATGAGACAGGTTTTACTTACATTTGTGCATATTTTATTTATATATTTAGATATAATATATTCATATTTGTACATCTGCTAAACATCAAGGTTCTGATTATCCACTGCAAAGTTACCAGAAAACACTCTATTCACCTCGTGATACCAAACTGCAGTAGCGTGCACCTACAGCGCCATTATCACTCTTGCTAACGGTCGTTACCAGACTCCGGCTGTTTTAATGGAGCCACTCACGTTAATGTTCACATTATTAGAACTACCTGCGCTTCCACATTTCAGAAGCTGCTTTTAACAACATTCATAATGCAAAGCGGTTAGCTTCTTCAAAGACTAACTAGATTAGTCATTAGAACAGACAGGATCCAGATACCACAACAAACTGCACTTCACGTGCTTCCAGTTTTTCCAGCTAGCTTTAGTGTTTTCTAAGACCCCCTTATAGTGACATTTTTTGGGCAGACTTAAACTCCTCTTGCTGCGAAGACAATTGCTAACATTTTTCAGTAAATTTGCTCTCATGTGGCTGCAGCTCTGCAGATTCTTTTTTTTCCGGCAAGTTAAAGTGGGAGAGCAGCAGCACGTACAAGTCGGCCAATCATCAGCCAGACAGAAACGTGATGTGATGTTGTTGACAGCAGGAAAGGCACTGTTACTAATAACTCTTACTGTTACTAATAACATTAGTGACGGCTTTGTTCTCGTCATGTCCTAGTAAGCCGTGACAGTGTGACAGTGCAGCAGCATGCACAATAGCAGGACCCTAAACCCAAAGCTACTGTAAATGGAATCCAGCCATCATTCGTTTGAAATGTAAAAAACATCTTATTACTAATTAATAATATTATTTTGACATTTCAAATACAAAATCTGTCAAGCACAGTGTGTTATTTTTATTTTATTGGTGAACAAGATCTTTATCTCCTATAGATGCAGTGCTACTACAATGGAATGTATCTTTCAACACACACACACACGCACACACAAAACCCACTAAAAAAAGAAATCGTGCCATTTTTGCTTGGCAGTGTACAAATGAGGTGCAAATGAGGATGAGCGCTTTTGTTGGTGCAATCTGGTAAAGAGCTTTTCACAATTTATGGCAAGGGTTCTCCCTTTAGGCCATGTAAAATAGGAGCAAAGCAAAATCAAACACTGTGTCTAATGTATGCTAAGTGTGCACATGTCACTTTCTAGGAGATGATTAAAAAATAGCCACCTGGACAGCTGGCTCAACACATTAGCAGGAAGGAAAAAAAATAAGAAGCCACTTTCCATCTCTCCTGCTCCGGGGTTTTCAGTGTACCACTCACGATAAAATCTGACGATGTACATTTTTACATCTTAGGTAATTAGCAGACACTTTAACCCCAAGTAACATGATGTACAACAGCATCATCATCACATGTGGCTACAGTGTAAGGGACAATATGAAGCAAATAGGGGTTTTACTTCAACAAACATCTCCCACTGGAGGCAATAATCTCACAGTTTGAGTTAAATCTCTACAGGCAGAGCTGGAGAACCAGACCTTTCTGCTTTAGTAACTTTGGCATAAGCCCTGAGAAAAAAAGAAAGGAGTGAGAGAAGAGGAGGAGAAGCTAATAGAGGAAGCATAGCACTGAAGAACAACAACATAATCAAGCTTTGCTGAGTTATTTAGGGTTATTCAATTACTTTATGTGACCTTTACATGCTTGTAGTTGCTCTGCTCTGTGGGACTGAGCACAGTACACTACAGTATTTTTACAGTAGCTGCACTGCGTTAGCAGCCGAACAGCAGAGGGACCCTAACAGGGCCACCATTCAATGACATTTGTTGTCATTTCATTTGCCGGCGTTGTCAGCTGGCATTTCTGCTGTGTACCCTTTTCCTTTAACCATGTCTGTCCCTCTCAACCCCCGCCCTCAGCTCCACCCCCCTATCCCTCTATAATGTCCTCCATCTAAGCCGCAGAGCTTTGGCCAGAAACCCTGCCTGTCCCTGGGGTGCTGACCCCAGAGGAGCTTCCTCTTTGCCAGGGAGCCCTGAGCAGCAAGGGACCGGAGGAAATGCCACTCTGAGGGCTGTGTACTGCATATATGATGGTGTCAACGATTGAGGGAGAGACATTTGAAAGGGTGTGCTGTGGGGGGAGGCGGGAGAGGTGACTTATGTGTGCATGGAAAAGTGCTTGGGGGTGTGTGTGTGCACGCAAAGCATGAACAGTCACTCAAATAGGTCCTCAAGTGCGCCTTCAATTTTAATCTGCAGATGCATTATAGATGGTCGGGAAAAGTGTTAGAATGTGCAGCCGCTCAAGAATCTGCATCATTTCACTCAGTTCTGGCTTCCCACAGGTACAACAGGAATCTCACAGTACTACCTGAATATTTAGCCTACCCGTTACATACAGAGTCAAGAAGCTACATTTACTGCAGCTATTTATTGAACTTATTCTCACAAGGAAAGTTCCTTTTTTATACACAGACCCTCAAAGAAGATGGGAGATCCTCTAAGTAAACTAAATAGCAAAATAATGAATGCCAGTAATGTACAGTTTACCCCTGTGCTTAGGTTTAGGAAACTAAAATTACATGGTTGAGGTCAACTTGTAGGATGCAGCACGCAAGCAGTGCTTCACAATACTGTAAGATGCTGCACCTTGCCATTTACCCCCATTATCAGTTTTTCATGCAGGAAGTAGTGTGCCTGTATGAAACAAACACGAAGGCTACGGTAATGAAGGTGTCTGCTTGTCACAGTCTTTGTTTTGATTTGTCATTTTTAGTGTCTTTGTTAATTGTAAATTAGTGACTTCAAATTACTTACTGTAAATTCATGTACACAATTTCAAATAAAATGTGCATCAATATAGCAGAAAGAAGAAAAGAAAGCAGAAGACAGTGTTACAAACGGTATAGTTCTCTGTAGCGTGTTCATAATTTATCATTCTAAATGTGTAAATGTACACAGTTTTGGTTTAGTCCATTAATCATGTTATTGACTGAGGTCCATTAAGATGGAAGAAAAAATATACGTGCACTAATCTGCCACAACATGAAATCCACCCGGTGGTTTTAATGTTGTGGACAGTGGTGAGTGTGGGCTCTAAGTGATCTGTAGCTATTCAGTCTTAAACATAGCGAACTGCGATGTACTGTCTGTCCTGATAGCCAACTCCTAACATGGCTAACATTAAAAATTTCCCATACTGAGCCATGTCCATTACAACACTGACACTGCCAGGTGGATTTCATTTTGTGGCTGATAAGTTTTTAAAGGAATTTTCCTATTATGTAGTATGCACACAGGTAAAGAAAACAACAATATTGTGTGTTCTGACATAGTAAACCTGGCGTCTCCTTAGAAATGAAAATAGCCATTATTACTGCCAGGATGATAGCGAAGAAACATATGCACCTATTCCCGCCCAGCTAATTATCAGCTCCCAACATAATTAAGGCTTATAGATGAGCAAACATAATTAGTAGGCATTATGCAGACCTAATCGGGGGAGTGAACAGGTGAACATGTATTCAGTCCTCTGTTTATGAGCTATGGGTACTATAATGAGGAAGGAGAGTAGAAGTTGATTAGTTATGACCTAAATGTAAGTAAAAAAAAGATATAGAATATAATGCAGTGTACGTGTGGCTATGGAAACGCTGCTATGGTACTGAGTAATCAAAAGCAACATGTTTTATGTGGTTTTATGTATGGCTGAGAGGGAGGTTGATATCACAGGAACTAAAACTGTACTGAACTGCAATACAGTACACACACAGCTCACCTCAGTCAGCATAGAGTATATGCTGTATAGAAGATATATGTGACACTGAGGCAATACACACACTATAGTACAGTGCCTGAGTAATCAAAATGTTACTAACAATGCGGCGCATTATTGGCCTTTAGGGAAAAATCATTGATCATCCTGCATGTATTGGTGCTGTAGCTTGTTTATGATGAGACATAGGTTGGCTGGGAAGCATTTGAACTTGTGTGGAGGACCTAATAAGTGGGCACATGTCAACACTGAATGAAATAGTGCTCCCAACGGCAGAAGCAATCCTGTCCTGCATGACATATTCTAAAATACTACAGTAAATCTGGCACAATGTAAAGAAATGTGTTGTGTTTGTGCTGTAATGTGGTGTGTGGAGGTGTTTGTGGAAAATTGAGTTGAATATGCCGCCTGGCAGCCAGTACAGAGAGAGAACATAATAACAACCCTCCCAAAGAAAGTTAGGTACTTTGAAAACAAGGCCTAATTAAAACAGTTTACCAGTTATCTTTAAATAAGAGCATTTGTGTCCTTGCTCATTTCTCTCATGAGTATAAAACGCAGAGTTGTGGGCGGGGATGGAGGGGGGCTTAATTTGTCGAGAAGAACCCACTTCACTTGGGGTGGCTTAATGAAAGCGAGATCAAAAGATTAGTTAATATTCAGCCACATTTATTAAACACAATACCGATTCTAAGCAAACAACGGTATTAGACACAATCCTTGCAGGCCATTGGCTATAGCCGATAAGCTTCCATTAAAAGGTTGTAGTATCACATAGGCACCACTCAGGGCCTTGCTGGGAACAGAATAATATTTATTCCCACTCTGTTTGAAATCTAATTCTGTTTTAACAGATCAGCCAGAGCTCGCTTTGGAGATGGTACACTGCCATAGCATGAGTCTAATGAGAGAGCTTTGAGCCTCCCGCCATGATCTGACAGGAGTTCGACCAACACAGCTTGTAGAATCAATGTTGAAGGTTTCTTGTGCGCAATTGGACGGACCCTGCTGCAGCAATGGGACAACATGCCCTTGTTTTTAAGTATTGTTGGGACTATTTCAGGAAGGACAATGCAAACATTCCGGGTCGATGCTGAACAACCAGATATACAGTTTATCACTGCGGTGTTGATTTGCTTTGAAGGTCAAAGTATCCATCTGTTTTCTGGTCACATATTCAATATAACTGTAGATTTTGTAGCCTCAGCAGTGCAGAAACAGAGCGCAGCCATGCCCCATAGGAAATGCATCATCATCGTTGTTTTTGTTGAAGCCTTTAGCACAAGAGACCTAGAGGGCTTTTTGGTGATGTAACACACCAAGGACCTCGGTGCTTTAGGCAACAGTGGCTGCTAGCTGTTGGATTGCTATCTAAACTTACAACTTCCCTCTGATGAGAAATATGCACAATGCTGTCATGAGCTGATCTGAATAGTCTGTTCATTTAAATACTGATGCACTTGACTGATTTTATGTTTAGTTAATGTGTTGTAAGCAATCAAAGGTAACCCAGATGACCCACTTTATTTGTCCCTTTCCCAACACTAGACCAGCATGAACTTTAAAACAACCAATGGGAATCACCACAAGGACAGTGACGTAGCTGACTTGGAGAGATGTACCTGAATTAATTTTACATTTTCTTTATTTATACTCAACAACTCCAAAATAATTGTGCTAAGACACAATAAATTAATTTAAAAAAAATACAGTTAAATAAATACATTTTAATTGTTTAATTTAATAAATTCATCATTACAGTATCTTTGTCATCCCATGATGTATTTTATGTAACAAGATGTTTCTTGGCAACAGGTTATAATAAGCTACATTTTTCAAATGAAGGTTGAGTCTGATTTATGTTCCACATAAGAATTCCCTCTTTTGTTTGGATGCTAATATTAACCCTCTGATTAATGACTAATCCATCAATGTAACATCTCATTTCATTGTTTTGGGACGAGATTACCACACAATAAAACAGTGGCTCTTCATAGGCTTTTTACCAGCCCAACAGCCAAGGATTTTTTTTTTTAATTGACCTAGGCCTAAACCAATAATGTTAAAAAAATAAGCATGCATAGATTCATACAGTAAAGAATTTTTTTCTAAACTTGTATCTGCTTTGTATTAAATGTTGTAGCTAACTAACACAGAGTTTATCCGTGTTAACTCAAGTAAACTGTTACTTCCACTGCTGGGTGACACTTTAAGTTCTACATAACCACTTAATTAACTCAGCAAAACATACATATATTTATACATTTTACCGCTCAGATCTGATAGAGGTATAGACCTAAAATCTAACATGGGTTGTGCAAATGAGCAACTAAATGTTGTAGTTTCTGTTATCCATTCTTTTATAAAAGTGTCCCTCGATGTACAGTAGTTTTAAGGAAATTAGTGATGTCGAAAAACTTTTGGTAAATAATAGGGATGTCCAATATTATCGGCCTGCCGATAATATTAGCCAATATTAGCACTGAAATGTAATATCGAAAAGTATCGGTATTGGTTTTTACTCTTTTATTGACACAACTTTTACATACCATGCACATATTATGCATCAAACTCTTCAGCTACTTCTCCTCTCTCTCAAAATGTTTCAAAATATAACAAATCCAAGGAATAGTATTTGAGATATTTTTGTTTGTTTGGCACACCTTGCAATAATGTTTAGAGTCTAAGTATGCATGATAGGAGATATGTGATGTTAGTTACCTAAAACGATTTAGTTTTTTCTTTTTTTATATGAGGGGGGACCCCGCATATATTGGTATCGGTTTATATCGGTATCGGAAATTAAGAGTTAGACAATATCGGTATATCGGCTATCGGTAAAAAAGCCAATATCGAACATCCCTAGTAAATAATAAATAGGGGACCAGACACGTGGCTATACTTTAAAGTCACTGCACTGATGGATACTTTTGCACCCAACACAGCCATATTCACTATGTGTTTTTGACCCAGACACTAAGAAACCTCATAGCATCATCTCCCTGCTGTGGACAGAACCCCGGTGGGTGGTTAACCTCATCTACTCTCTCCCCCAACTCCAAATGTCACTCCCCAGTGCGGCTGACCACCAAGGCTGCCCTCCGTACATTATTAAATCCAGAAACCCATTTTTAATGACTGGCTATTTCCAGTTCTTTCTCTTTGTCTCTCTCTCTCCTCTCTCTGTGCCAGATCCATACTCAGCAGGACACCTCTTCTCTGCATCATAAATCTCATTGCTTTATGTTTCTATTTCTTTCTTGTATGTGAGGCATACTGTTTCCAGAAGCCTGTTGTTTTCATTTTTCATTTAGCTTTTTTTCATGAGTATCCGCCATTGCGTTTAAAAGGGCTCTTTGGTGAAAAAAAAAATTAAAAAAAATAAAAGAACATACGAAAAGAGTCTTGCTGAAAGTCAATCCACAGCAACCAAAGTTTGGCTGACTTTGAAAAACACCCATTTAGTTACACTTTTCTCTGGGTTTCAGCTGAAAATAGAGAGAAGCAGCAGTGTCAGACCAGCGAGTCAACACATTATCAGTACTTTCCTATATTGGCCTTTTTTCTTGATGTACAAAAGTAATTTTCGAAAAAAGAAAAAAAAAATTGAGGAGAAAGATCGTAACATATTGGACGTTTGCTCAAATGTTCAAATTGCAGAACAATTGTAAGAGAATTGCCCTCCATTCATGTGGTGACAACATGATGTAGTGCAGCTGTGTAAAATGGTCTTTTTGCTGCCTTAACTGCAATTTAAGTGCAAGTCTTAGGAAAACTCTTTTTGTTTTGTATTTAAAGGACTAGCGTTAAACAAGGCCAAAGTGTTGCGAATATCAGATTTACCTGCTAATGTTACATGACCTACTTTTTGTCTATACCTATACTATACATGTTTTTAAAAGATTAATTTAAAAAACGTATTACTGAGAATCTTAAATACTTGAAAATGTGAACAGACTTTGGATATTAAATGTAAACTGCTTAAACTTAGACAGAAAATAAGTACTATTTGCATACTGTACTGTGAAACTCTCCCGTTTTACTGTGTCTTAGAAAAAAGCAAGAAAGTTTAACCAAGGTTATCAAACTGTTAAATGGTTATTGACTGATATGTGACAGAACATAAACCTAACCTAATACCCAGGCTGTGTATGCAAACCTATTTCATGATGTATTAAACCTGTATGAGGATATAGCTTGCACAGGTCTCAGGGATTCCTTTGTGTGCATTTAAGGGACCCGCACACATGGGCCCTTACATGTACATGAAGGAAATAAAATATCTGTTGTGTGTGTGTATGGGCATTTTATTTTTACTCAGTATGGCCACAAAAGACACAGCATTAGTATATTAGTAGTAGGGCGATTTGTGATTGAACATCAATTTGATGATGAAGATCTTGATCTTCCTATAGTAGGAAGAAAACGTTCACAGTGTGAGGAATTGTAAAAAACACAAATGATTTGGATAGATACTAATTTAAAGATTTTAGAATAAACTGCTCATGATGATGTTTCTTTTCACTTTCATGGTTTCTGTCATCCACTACTTACAACAGATACATCAGGAATTTGTGGTTCAACAACTTTGCCTAAAGCTCTTTAAGAAGAAAAGTGTTGAAAATTATGTTTTTAAAATTAAAAAAAGGAGCAAGCATTTGAAGTTGATGATGAACACATCCCATGCTGAGATTTTTCCAATACCCCCTGTTGCTGAAATATACTTATAAAAATAATAATAGCGGCATATGTCATTGACTCAGTAATCTAGCCATGGAATTAAAAGTGGATTTACAATATTGTAGAACTTCGCAGTAAATCCATCAAGGTTTTTATTTGGTCTAAAATAACTAATTAAACTAATTGTTTTGGCTGGAGAAAAATTATACAGAAATGTCAGTGATATAGGTTGTCTGTAACCTTTACTGCACAGTAAAAGAGAAGCTAGACCACCACTCTTCTGTCATTTTCATTTACAGGCAGCTAACCTTGAGTTAAGTTATTCTTGTCAAGCACTCTTTAGTGGGTACGACAGCCACCTTCCAGTGTCGCTGCAACAAGGCAGACACATTGGGTCTTATTTCCATGCTTCTGTTTGCTTACGCTTTCTCAGTCTGTATCATCAAAGGCTGTCTGTAGCTACATCTCACTTTCACTTTGTTGGTAGAGCCCCATGTCCACACCAGCTTTTTACAACTTGACCACTACCCAAACAAACACTTTAATCCATTCCACATACATGTCCACATGTATAGTAGATAGTAGACATTAGAAAATAGTGGTACAGGTAAACCTTCCTGTCTGGGGCTACGTGACCTGAGAGGCTCTCCTAAATCATGCCCACCAAAACATGAAAGCCACCAGGTGGATTTAATTTTATGACTAGTTGGTGTATGTCATCTTGCTAGGTACAGTGGAAAAATAACTTGCATTAAGCCAGAGTGACTTGACTGATTGTAGCTGTACGTTGATGTGACTAACCTACCTTTAATGAAAAAATCAACATGGTTAAGATAACACATTGTATGACTTCGCTAGCATAACTCACATTAATATCAGTTAGTACTAATTACGTTTTGAGTTTGCTTGAAGCATTTTGTGGTTATGTATTTCAGAGAAGCAAACTGCGATGGCAGTTTGGGGTTGTTAATGGGTATGTTTCAAATAAAGTGTCTCCTGTCAGGCAGAACGCCAGGGCAATGGCATGCATATCTTTAATTTATTAACAAAGCGAGTGGACACCATATAATTAGGAGGAGATTGTGAGAAAGATGGAGAACTGTTCTCCCAATGCATCTGTCACAACCTAACATTTAATTCTTCACCTACTGTGATGTATCCAAGATAATCTATTATGAGTAATAAAAATACACTTGTTGTTACTCCATGCCCTCTAATTTAAAAATACCAGAGCCAACAACGTACCACATCTGAGACTTTTTAACATTTAAAATTGTCCTCATTAAAGTAACACAAAGACACTAAAACACTAAGCCTGGTGCCAATTCCACCGACAACACGCGACTGCGACAGAGATAATCATCAGACCCCCATTGTTGTGAGAGAAAGTTTGCTGTTGGGTACAGCGTATCTGCCTGCCTCTCCTTTGGGTGGAGAGGCATGGGTTCTTCTTCACTCAAATGGAAGTGGTATATTGAAACTTAAAGGCAAAGACGACGCCAGAAAACAGAGAAAGGATGCACTTGGCACATTGATGAACTGCTTCAGACCAGAGGCATGGTCTTCATTCACTTCAGCTCTGAAATGACGTTGCCGATTTGCATTGCAAGCGGTTAAGCACTCTCTCCAGATGATTGAGATGACAAATGTTCAGGGTGCCATGATTGCATTGCAGCATTTTTTTTTGGTTTCATGACTAAGTGAAAACATCACACATGCACAAACACAAGGAGGATTTCATGCTAGCTTAGAGACAATTGTACTGCATTTGCTCATGAATATTATAAAGCACATTCACCACTGAAGACGGGATACTGAACAGATCAGTTTCACTGTTGCCTGAAAATGCATTTTAATGTTGTATGTTGTAAATACATTTCAGAAACCTGTATGCATGTATTAACACAAAGTATTTTTTATAGCTTGAGCAGTGCCTCCAGTGTAGTGTGTGTCTGTAGCTGTCTTTGTTCTTTCAGTGCCAGTGTCATCTCTTACATTATTCTACTCCTATCATGCAGAAATTGCCTGGACAGCCATTTGGCTTGTGTTTGCCATCCATTTGTAATCCGGATAGAGGGGCCATGACTGCTTGGGCCTCGGGACAGCAGCAAAATCAATTGGCTAGAAATGACATCTGCCAGAATCTGCCACTGGAGCGCTCCTAGGTAGCATAAATGAAATCACAAGCCCTAATTGTTTGCTGATTTATTCACTTGTCTGAGTGTATTGTAGCTGGACCAGCTAGTAGCCCCAGAGCCCTGTCTGTGTGCTTGGTCATACATAACACATTTATTTATTTACCCATCCCTTCTGATTTACAGCATCACTGGGGGATATACCACCACCACCCACCCACACCCAGCACAGACCGTCATCCCCTGTTCGTTCTTCTACCCCTCTACATTTGATTAATTCATTTTTTTTACTCTGTTTTGTGACGGCATATAAAATGAAATGGCTGTGACTGTCACTTGGCTCAAGTAAGATAAATATGTCAGTGCCTGAAGTAGTTATAACATGCTTGCATGTTTGACTGCATTCGGAATAGAGACATGTTTTTGCCAGTATTCTTTTGTTGCCTTTTTTCTGAGGGAACCAGTTCCAGGTTTTTCACTATTCGCCTCATTTTGAGGGTGAGTTGATGTCACTTGCATGTGGCATTTTGGCAACAACTGCATGACTATGAGAACACGCATGAAGCATGGATGGTATAATAATAACCTTATATGCTCTTCCTCTCTGACCCTTCATAAAAGCCCACTATTGCCCCTAATGCAATACAGTGAAAATGTATTTGCCCCCTCCTGTTTTTTTTTGTGCATATTTGTCACATTTTTTAATTACACAAAGATAATTTGAGTATGTACAAAATACAGTTTTTAAATGCTGATTTCATTTATTAAGGAAAATAAAGTCTTAATCAAAGACTTTGGCAAATGTGAGATGAGTCCTAATGTTCCTGTTGGTCAGCATATTGAACTATGCCACAGATGATGCATTTTTTCCCCCAATCTCTTTCGTTCTGTTGAATCATAAACAGTCACCTTAAGTGTAGAAAGTGAGGCCTAAAGATCTTTGTTCTGGGTTGCTTCATGACCCCCTGGATGACTCGTTGCTCTTGGGAGAACTTTTTGTAAACTGGCCACTCCTGTGATGGTTCACCACTGTTCCAGGTTTTCTCTATTTGTGGATAATGGCTCTCACCGTGTTTTGCTGGAGTCCCAAAGGCTTATAAATTGCTTTGTAACCTTTTCCAAAATGATACATATGAATTACTTTGTTTCCCATCTGTTCTTGAATTTCTTTAGATTGTGTCATGATGTGTTACATCTTCTACTCAGGTCTTTTTCTTACATGCTTCACTTTGGTTTAGACAGACATCAATGTTTAAAAACTGCATTTTATATTTACTCTGGTTATCTTTATGTAACAGTATAATTAGTTTGATGATTTGAACCATTTAAGTGTGACAAATTTCCAATAAATGAAAAATCAAGGGGGAGGCAAAAACTTTTTCAGAGCAGCACTGCATTTCCTCCATGCCGCCAGACTCTTTTAGGCTAGCAGTCTGCTGAAACTTTAACCTAGCTCTAACACAGCTCTAAATAAAACATGAAACAATGCCGGCAAAAGTGTCTGTGAGGCAGTAGCACATCAAAAATTGATAGAGCCTCTGCAGGCCACACCACGAAATTTATCTAAGCCCAAGAGTTCATCTTGCTCTTCCTGTCACCTAGGCGACAGTCATGGGAGGTTACAAGCATGCCTGAGATGATACCACAGGAAAGAGATAGACAACAGAGAGAATCCTGTTTTTCATTATATCATGGCTATGGGAGGGAGGCAAATAGAGGGAGAGAGAGAAAAGGATGGACACAGAGTGAATAGGAAATGGAATGGACTCAAAGAGAAGAAAAAAGGGAGATAAAGGGGCAGAGAGAGAGAGGGGGGAAAGAGAACAGACCAAATGTGAGAGCAATTTTTGGGGATGAAAAAGAAGTTGCCAGTAAATGACCTCTCAGAAATTGGGCAGAGAAGGATATGAGGCATATTGGAGGGAGTCAAATTACTGAGCTGCATTTGTGTTGCTGAAATCTGCCTTTGATGAAACCATCTTTAAAATATCAAACACATCGTTGTGGTGCATGCTAAAACGACATATTCCAATATTTGTCCTACATTGCTGTTAGCGACAACAGAATGTGTGAACATGGCAGTGCGGTGGCCAGTAGGGAGATGGTGCTACGGTATCATTTAACGCGGTGAACAGCCCTGCCTTTTCCAGCTCATTAGCCATCCCCTTCTTTGTCCCAGGCCATTTGATAGCAGCATTAATCTACAGCTCCACTAGGCTTCCTCTCCCTATTTACCGGTATTTCATGAAGATTACACCACTCAACCGTGTAAATGTATGCTTTTTTTTCGCCTCCCCTGCCTAATGTGAGCCCCCAAACTCTGTGGAGTACCTTGTATAAACTTCTGCGACATACGGCGGATTAAACAGTGCATTTCCCCAAAAGCCCAAAGAGATGAGAGGCGGGAGTGAATGAAAGGTGATCAAAGTGTTCACCAGCAAGCCGCATTCTGCTTGTTCGCGTTCAAGGGATGTTGTCTGCATGCGTGTGTTTACCACCAACATGGATGGCATACTGCCATAAATACTGCCATCCTTTGATTAGGATCACCTGCCATTTGATTACAGTTACCCATCTGTCAAGATGACATGATTAAACATCATGACAGAAAAGTCACGTCATGTCAAGCAGTAATATCACACCGAGTATCGTCTCCCTTTGAAACACAATATTAACTCTACACACGCTTTATATGTTGGACTTTTCTTGCCACGTGAGTAAAACACAAAATATGCAGCGTTACACTGTCTTTAAATGTAAATGCACCCCCTTCTACCCATCTATAAACAACTAAATTAAAGCCAAAAATTCTCCCAATTGGTAGCTTTGGCGTATGGAACCATACACTGCTCTTAAAGCTCGGTATCCTCAGGGATGCCAGTAGTTCTTTGCACAGTGTCAGGCTGAACCCACATCATAAAATACCACAACTACTTTGTCACAAATTTCTTAGAGGCCAGTTTTTCTCTAGATAAAGCAGCATCTCTGTGATCAGTCTGGCAGACTCCGCCTCTCATGGGATATCTGACTTTTTTATGGGAGAAAGACAGGAGGCACAAACTCATTCTGCCTACAGCTTGCCATTCATCTAGACATGAGAGGTTTGGGCGTATTTGGCATTTAGAGAGTCAGTGGCATGTTTGAAGGTGAGTTCATTCATTCTCTTTTTCCCTGCGAGGGTTTGCACTATATAATGAAACCTAAAATCAGTTGTTTGACAATAAATGGCAATTACATCTGTTCATCGTGGCATTTGCTGTGATGTATCTCTTTTTCAGGTTTAGGCATGCAACAGCAGCTGTTTCTCTTGGAATAAGTACTATTGGTTAAGTGTGAAAATGTTTTACTCATACAGCTCAGCGTCTTTAAGTTAAGAAAATGTGATAAAGGAAAAACAAGAAATATGAAAATTAAGTTCACTTGTAGAAATTGGAGAGAACTGGATGCTCATAACAATCTATATTATGCATAGGACTTTTTTTTCTATCATATTTTGAAAAACAACTGGACAGAAGAAAATACACCTTTCTTGGCCCCAGCTGGCCAATATGAAGTTCAATTCCAGGCTATTATACTTGCCCAACAGAAGAGACTGGCTGCTATTCCACAGCCTCCATTAGTTCTGTGTGACTTTATGACCTGTGATTTTAAGACAGATATTAAACTGGAATGACCAGAGATGGCATCACTGTCCTAAAGATCTTCACACCGGCTTCACAGCATTCATTTTCAGCCGCTGTGTTTAGTGTAGGACGACAAGGAAAAAAAAAAAGATCACAGAATCTCTCTCAGCAAATTAAGTGCAACACTTTGCTATTACAAATGTCACATTGACTTGAAAAAATATTGTTATGTTAAGTGTCTCAAGAGATCCAAGATTTCCAGGAATGGCCAAGTTATGAAGGGAATAAGACTACACAGTCTTATATCTGTAGCTCCATTAAGATCTGACGCCTTTGAAAAAAGACAGCTTTGTGAGGATGTGTGGGTGGTAGAGAACGGACAAATAAGATACATCACAGAGGTAAACGGTCCAACGCTTGTTTAACAAGTTATATCAGAGAGCCATCAAAGGCCTATTGGTTCAGCTAACACGCTCTGCATTTGCGCTTATCAGCGTGTCACTGTCAATTGTGAGGCTAACTATCTCCCTGCAAGGACCCCAGCCCGCCTCCACTTAGCAGCAGATGCTGCATTGAAACAACAATTACACGTACTAGCATCCTCATCAAATGTGAATGGTGGATGTCAACTCAGTGCCATCTACCCATACACACCCCAAGTCTTGTTTATGCACAAACAAATTAGCTTGTGCGTTTCCATGTAATTCATTTCTCCATTCAAGATGAAGGCATGTGACCTCGCGAGCGCTATCATGCAGTCGTCATGGTTACAGTGGAAAACAATAAATCCTCATTATTTCGATAAGAGTTCACTGGTTCCAAAAAAAACGAGCTGATGGAAAGTCTGGCAGTAAACACAGTATATTCCTCATTCTAAATCCAAGATACTGCCTGTAATTTCTGAATAAACATGCCTGGTATTTACACATGTATTCAACAAAACTATTTTGCATCATATTTATGTGGAAGCAATTAAAGTGGTAAAACCAACATATGAATAAACTGCCCCTCAGACACCCCCACCCACTTCCTGGACAGCACAAAGAGAGACTGATTATAGACTATTAGGCAGAGCCTTAAGTAGACATGCCAATACTGCCCGCCAAAATTAGAGGCAATGCAACTTCACTTTTTCTTTTTCCCTTTATTTATTTATTTTTTTGTGGTTTTGTTTTGGAGAAGGAAGTGGCTGTCAATAAGCATGGCCATGATAGTGTGGAAGTACTGCCAGTTCCAATAAAGCAGCAGAGAGATCACTGCAATGAAAGGTGACCTTGGCATAATTGAGATTCATCACAGAGAAAGCCAAAGCGGCTAGTGACAGGGAGGGTGTGAATGAAAAGAAAGAAAAACAGGAGGGGCTAAAAAACATAATATAAATACTACTTCCATTTTATGGGGGAACAGCCAACTGTTGGTTGGGGGCGGGACGTGAATCTCAATGTCAATTACTGCATTTATTTACGCCAAGACTGCAAGCTTATAGGCGACTCTGATACTCCCTGTTTGTATTCTATTTTTGCAAGCGGCACACATGCGAAATGATAAAAAAGCAGCACCCTCCACACTGACAGAAAGAAAGAGACTTATATAGAATGGTCTGTATGCTCTCTGGATGAGATAACAAACTGGCAGCGTGTTGGGAAGCACATGTTGTGACCACAGAGGAGAACAATGACAGCTCTCCATCACATTTTAACTTGTGTGAAGCAGCATGGCACTGCATAGCGTTAAAGGCACTCTGGAGAGATGCAAACACAGGAAGGGATGAATAGAGGTTAGAGGGGGGTGTTGGCGCGTATGGCGATGGATTATAGTCTCCTTTCAGACCTGCACAATATGCATGTTTGGGTCTGGGGCTGGAGCCTTCACATAGTAGCCACACAGAGCTCCTGGGCTGGGGGTGGGATCCCCCAGACATCCAAGGTTTTCTGTGGCCTACAACAATGGCCCACATTCTGGGTCCACAACCCACCTGGCCTTGTCTGATAAATGGTTTTGAAAGAGGACACACACTGCACTCAGTCCAGCATGCAATAAACGTGCCCAAACACATCACTGCCCATTGCTATATTGTGTTTCTGCTTCTGTGAGGATGATTTGTTCTCTGGCATTTCTTTGACATCATATACTTTGCATGCCTGACTCCAGATTTCTCTGCACAAACCACTTCTTGTTACACCAGCGATGATGTTTACAGGTTTAAAATTGATACTCTACCTTAGGACTGATGTATGCTGATGGTGGGCCTCTGCATGCCATAAATGTAGATATTTCAGGCCCAAAAACTATTCCCTCCTACATTTTCCACGATACAGCTGGATACTGCACTTCATTAGACACTCATCCCCCTAAATGTTATTGTCTTTCACATTTCTTTTTGTAGTGCCAATTTCTCAAGCCTGAACTCCACATTGTGAAGTCTTAAGTCTGACCTAAGACAACCCAGGTGACATCACCCGGGTGCATTTTTTTCAAATGCACACAAAATATTATAATATATACTGTATATAATTTATAATATAGACATTTAGCTGTGTTCATTACTCAGGTTGTGCATCGTGTGTAAAACTGGATGAGTGCCTCTATCAAATTTCAGTTTGCCATTTTTCTAAGGCTATCCATAGAATTCCATCATGGCAAATTCACAGTATCTATGTGCTTTGAATATTATATAATAACTGTATGACTAAGGTTAATAGGTCAAGAATCTCTAGAGAAAAATAAATAAATTTCACGGCACTGTGCACATATCCATGGCAGTGCCTACAATATGTATTTTTCTAAGCCGTGTTACATCTTTTTTTAAAAGAAAGAAAAAATGTACTGATGCTGCACAAACAATTAGTTACTTCCATTTTCTATAATTAACAGTCTTCATAATCTTTTGAGGATTAAAAGACCAACTAATGACCAAAAAAAAGGGATTTGGTCAAATCAAAAAAGGATTAATTACTTCTCATACTTTGCAAGGTGACAGTAATTACTTTCATCCACTCAAACAAAAAGGGGAATAAAATAATTGGCAGTCACTTAATTAAAGGTTATGGCTTTGACATAATTGTGAAAGACAAGACAATTAAAAGTCCTATTATTCAATCAAGATAAACATCGAGTAATTGGTGTGTTGCTCTCTGGAGGTATAGCAAATGTGGGCTTTGTGAAGGGTGAAGAGGGTTTGGTAAACATCGAGAGGACAGTGAGAAGGATGGACTGCTATCCTTCTAACCCATCCAGACAAGGTTATTGCTAGGGTTCAAACTTCAGAAGGGCCCAGGAGGGAACTCAGCCACCTCTATAACAGATTATGGTGAGTCCCATAGGAATTGAGAATGTCAAAACCACCTATTAATGTCAAGGTTATATCTGTGAGATGCCTCAGAAAGTCAATGGGCGTACTCCCAAGAGGCTCTTTGTGATTTGTTACCTGGACATTTCAGATAGCGTTAACTCACAAACACAGAATTTGGTGGAGATAAAAAGGCAGGTCTGGCTTTAGTCAGTTACTGGAATTCTAATTCAGGATTTTAAGGATAGATTTTCTTTTTCAATTAATGTTTGTGAGAAGCTGATGCACCTTTATTTTATGTTACTTTCAGACATTTCTTCCTAAATATGCTGATTGTCTATATATAGCGTGTGAAACTTACTGTCAATGGCTTTTACAGTTATTGTCTTGTACTTAAAAATAAAAACTGGGAGGTAAAGAGGTGTATCCTTTTAACTTTTAGTGTGAATAACTGAGTTGCTGAATATGTTAATCAACATGTTTGTTTATCATGCTGATGAAAAATAGAAGGTAAATTATGATAAATGTTAGCTTTTTAGTTTAGATCTTCAACATGCCCATGTAGCTCCAGTTGGACTGGTGAATCTTTACACCCCTACATTTACAATCCTTGTTTCTAGACAGTGTGATGATTATAATATTACCTAGACAGACATATCAGACATGCAGTCCTGAACCTGAACAATAACCTTATTCAGTCTGAATGTATTCAGACTCAAAAAGTCTGAATCTCTACTGGAGTGCATGTAAGAGGCCATGACTTGTCTGTAATATCTAGGTCAGACTTAATCAAACGTCAGATTTTCAACCCAAATGACTGATTCAGAGAGCAGCCATCACTCACGCCTGCCTCCTTATGCCTTGCTCTTTAACTCAGTCTCTCTTTCTTCTCTTTCTTCCATTCCTCCATCTCCAGTGTAATGGACAGTAGCTTGGATCTCATCTCAGGTGTGCCAGCCAAGTAATATTCCTCAGGTATGTTTTAATTACCTAACATTTAGTATTCATGGCCCAGGTATTCATCAACACTTTTCTCATTTGTCACAGGCTGAGAAATGAGGATTTTCCTCAACCATATGCGCTTCCCAAATGAAATTACTCTCCTTAAAAAGAAGGAGGTGAAGGCAATGAAAGATTTGCCTGCTATACAAGACAAGAAGAGGTTCTACTAATGAATAACAATGGAGTTGACTAGATCTCAGAAAAGGTTTAAATGGGTCACAATAAGGGCTAGTTTATGCATCTAAGCCATACCTATGGTGTACTCCTACACTGTATGCTAGAAGCGTAACTAGACGTCACTGCGTCGCAGTCCACTAAAGTTGTGACTGGTAAAGTTGCATTGCGTATGCCACTTGCATGGTCTATGGCGTAGGTTCTGCATAAATTCAAAACAGAAGCAGACGTCTAGATGATTGCATTTCTTTTCAAGTCTAGCAGAGATTACTTGCATCCACACATCTACATATTGTTTTTCTCTACATGATATCAATTAAAAAAATGACCCTAAACATAATTGCACAGGGTAGAGCTGAAGCCTGTATTATCTAAACTGCCCACAGCTATTCATTTTTCATAGGCTGTGCATCTATCAAGTTCCTAATTATGAAGTTACATTTGTTAATTTACACTGTCAAAACACCAGTCTCTTAAAGTTGGCTCACTGTCTAGTCATGTGTCCAGTTTTACTGTGTAAACAGGATGCAGCATTATTCCTTGTCCAGTCACAGCAGATCCACATTTAAATCTGCCAATCTGCTTCATCTCAGTTATCATGCATTCTTAAACGCGCGCGTATCGTATTGTACATCATAGGAAATTACATTTAACCAGAGACTGTTTAATGTTTTTTATTATAACTAGAGTTCAAATAAAGTTATTATATAAATCAAAAGCAGTAAGATACAGTAATTGTGTATCAAACTGTAACCATGTGTTTTTAAAGTGGAAAATATGAGTGTGAAATCCACAGCTTCATGGACATACCAGCAAGCCTTTGTTCAACTGGATTTGCCTTGAAGGAATGAACAATCTAATCAAAGCTTGTTCCCCCTACAGACTACTGTTAATGAGTTGCAGCATTCTCGACATTTTCATTCTGTCTTGTGGGTATGTTCTAATAATTCTTGATGTCTAATTATCACCAAAAAGCTGAAACATTTTCTAAAGATGGACAGCATCAGAGTGCAGCAGGCATGAAACATAATGACACTATCGCATATATACATTATACATTATTCATTTAGCAGCAAGGGCACGGCAGATGTTTAGGAGGTCAACAATGACAGCAGCTCTGTGTCACCAAATGCTGTTGTAGCAGCATTTCGCTCCTCTAACTGAATTGTTCGACACCCGCTGTTGCTCCTCTGCTACACACACACGCCAGTCTGGAGAAGTACACAACAGATGGAAACGGGAATGAAAATAATTATGCTAAACAAATGTTTCTTTTTTCTTTTTGTATACACATTTCTTCCCCTCAGATTCCAGTAAATGTTCCAAATGTTCAAAGTAAATGTCCATTGTCAATATGACAGCCAAGAAAGCCTGGCTTGCTAGTCGCTGCTGGAATCAAACCCACAAAGTGCTGTTTACCACTTAACTGTGCCGCTTGGGACAAGTAGTCTGCAATTTTTTCATTACACTATTAAGCCATGATATAAAGACATGGACTTTTGGAACCCTTGGTACAATCCTCCTCCTCTTCGGTCTTGTATGCCAAGCCACTCTCTCCCTATGTACAACTTTATTCCAGCAAGAGAACATTTGTTGTTAATCATTACTGTAGCGTATGTCAAAATTGAAAAAAAAGATAAGATAATAAATTCACCTACAGAAATTTACCAAAATTCAAACATGCCAAAACAACATAAGACATGTTCATGCGGCTATCCTTGAATGTATCTTAAAAACAGAGAGGAATGAGATACATAGTGTTTTATCTGTGTAGTGTTTAATTCTCTCGTTTCTACCACTTACCCTATCTGTGGGAGGAAGCCGCACTCTGAAGAAGGTACAGTGAGAATATGCAGACTTCACAAAGAAACTAACCCAGCTAGCTGGTGGATGGAGGTGACAGTGCTAACCACCCTCCACAAGCTTAATTCAGATTCCAAATGTTCAACCAAGTAAACGTCCAGATCAGTGACTCAAATGATTTAGTTTTTTCACAAATGTTTTTTTTCTGTACTCCAACACAGGATTGTGAAAATGTCCACACAATAGTGCACCACTGAAACAGCTGCCATCCACCGTCCATGGAAACTCAGCGCACACCCTGATGTGTGAAACAGAGACAAAAAGACCTTAGCAAATATGCTGCGATGAAGCGTCTTGATTGGGTTGCGTTTTGATTGCGGCAGAAACCAAAGCAGAGTCAGTTTACTACCTTGCATGAATACATTTTAAACCACACAGTCTAAAAGCTGATTGCAGACTCTCCGTTTCCTCAGTTTATTTGCTACACGTGTTTAACACGTTACGTAACAAAAGCTACAGAGGCTGGTGGCTGCTGGTGCTGGATACGTCTGTCATAACAGGTAGATAAACATGCTTGGCCCATTTTTCAACCCATTGTTTCCATTCTTAAGCAACATTGAGTCTCACAATCACAAGCTCTAGTTGGTTATCAACTGATGTGCATGATAACATTATATCAAAACAAATGTTTTCACAACCTGCCTCAGTATGCAGCTGGATTTTCACGGTTGTTGCTGAAGGACAGTGCCGTTACAACTGTATCTGTGGGTGGCTAAAGGAATCGGGAGTGGGAGCAGTGAGTTAAAATATGTACCTGAGATGTTGTTTTGTATCAATTGTTTTATTACATGGCTCGTGAATTATATTATAATGCCGGCAGTTGGCCTGTGTGTTACTCTACAATGCAGCACACATAATTTACTAAGCTAAAGCTACAAAAATGATCCAATCAATCAGCAAAATAAACTATTTTTGCATTATAACTGCTGAGCCCTGGACCGTACCCAGCTCTCTCTGAACATTCAGAATATCCAGCTTGATTAGAGGTTGCTGTAGAATTGTTTTGTCATTATGACTGAAGAGTTGGAGAAATGGCAGGTTTTGGCCACTTTAACTACAAGTCAAGCTGTTGACTCAATTTACTGAACATCTGTGTAAAAGTAGGTCAAGGGATGAAAACCTGTCAAAACCATGACTAGTGGTAGATAACTGTTAGATCCATTGTCTTGCAACTTGCTAGGCCAACATGCTGAAAGAGGTCTCTTTGTTGGGATTCATCACAGGTGAAGAACTGACAACGCAACCTCTGAGTTAAGTGAAACCGTTTCAGACAATCAATGCCTTGTCAAAGCAGAAAAATCCAAACAAGTTACTGTAACAGCTGAAAAAACAAGGGGCAGTTGAGCTGTTAAGAGTTTGAAACACAAGGTGCCTGCCTCTGGCCAGAAGACAGCAATTACTAAAACATGTTGTCTTCCCCTACGTGTCATGTTTTTCTCTGTACTTGTAGCTTTATTTTGTGTGTCCACATGACTAGAAATATATCTGTAGCTTTTAGATATCTAATACTTCTTGACAGTGTTTGTGTCCCTGTTGCTTTTTTTTTTTTTTTTTACAGGAAGTTGTTGAAAAAAATTGTGTCAAAATGTGATATGTTGACAGTAAAAGCCTCTGTGCAGCCACAGGGATTCAACAGAAACATGGGTTCCCTGTGCTCTGATAAACACTGCTCCAAGGAAAACCCTAAAAGGTCTAAAGCCACCATCGTAACTACGAGTGTCTCATTTCTTTAGTCAGACGTGGTAACCAATTGAATGTTTTTCTCTTTGTCGCATTTTAAAAATGTGTTTTGTGACATTTAATTATTTATGTTCTCTATATTTGCTTGTGGTTATGCTGGATAATGATAGATAAATGAAGAGCAGGTTATTTTATTCTACGTGCTACCGTAAGTGCGAAGGTACAACTTCATCTCCCTGTGATAAGAAACTGTTATCGGACATTTTACAGCAAACCTGTATTTTAAAGACATCGAACATCGCAACAGGGTTAAAGATCACTCAACCTCACACGGACAAAGAGTCTCGTCAAATTTCTTGTTGTTTTTGCAGCCAGAAACAGATGAATAGTGAAGAAGCCATTTTCAGTGAGTCTATGGGTCGCACCCTCTTGCTCACCACCCTGCACCAGATGAGAGTCCCCACTGACAGAGATTACAGAAGCAAGATGAAGAAAAGCTTCAAGCTGTCTCCAGGCTTTGCACAGAAGACAGCAAGGGATATCATGCTGCATGGCACCTTGTTGTTTCTTTTGTGCTGTAAAAGCTCTGTGCTGCGACAACAGATGAGGAATGTACGCCTGTTAAAACTCTACAATGAACCTCTGTAGCTGGCTGTTTAGATTTGTTTTAATTATATTGCGGCTGGGGGCTGAGTTCAGACAGAGATTCCTCCAGGGTTACTTCCTGTCAGCATTAATACTGTTACAGACTTGTTAACTGATGTTCACTTCCAGTGAGTTTCATGAGTTTTTTCAGGATATTTTTTTAGACAGGAGTAGTTCAAGTATGACGACTTCAAATAAAGAAATGGCTTTTTTTTTTAAGTTCTATCAAGTGAGCGATCAGTAGTGAAACGAAAGGGATGGATGCAGTATAAAAGTACATGATCTTCTGAACGGAACACGCAAATCAACCAGCACAACCAAACCAAACTGACACAAGTCTTCCAGGCAAGAAAGAGAGAGTCCATCTTGGAAGTCAACCAACTTTTATAGACTCCATACAGGTGAAGGCAGTTCCTCAAAGAGGTGGGAGTGGCCAGTGAATAAAGTCTGAAATAAAGGGAGACAGGCCAACACAGATACTAACATGTGGCCCAGCACCGTCACATAACTACACATTTTAAATCAAAGTACTGACTGCTTCAAAGTTAAATGTAAATAGATTTTACTTCAATACAACCAGGAAAAGCAGTGGACTTAAAAGACATTTCAGTAATCTTCAATTTCTCAATTCACTTGAACCTTTATTTACCCAAAAGACAAAAAAAAATGTACCAAAGACATGTTTACCACTGTATTGTACCCACCTTTCTTTTAAATTGTTGTAGTTTTCCATGTAGAATATTTGCTATTCTTGCTGAATACAAGACCACAGTTTGTGGTCACCGTTGTCTGACTCTCCTCATGATGTACCACACATTTTCAACAGACAGCAGATCTGGACAGCAGGCAGGTCAGTGAAGCGCATGTAGTCTGTGAAGTCACACTGTTGTAGCATGTACAGAATGTTTGACACTGTCCTGCTAAAAAAAACCACTGACTTTGGAGGAAGAGATGTTGGCATATGTGTCTCTAAAATCCTGATATACAGAACTCTTCTGTGTTGATTGTACCTTTACATGTGCAAGTCATCCATGTCATGTCCACTCATACATGCACCCTGAAACAATCAAAGACAAGCAAAGTCAACAGTCGACACACCACAAAAACTAAAACAAATAAAACACAACACTATATTTTTTCCCTTGACCCAGTTCAAATTAACTAAAGATGAAAAAGTGACCTTCATTTTTCAACTAGCAAGAGAGAGAGAGTTGAATTTGGGCTGTGAGACTCTTTTTTTTTGTGCTGGCATCCCAGGTTGTGCAATGAATGCTCTCATGCTTAATCAGCAATCTTCACAGCTGTATGGGAGATGAACAGATTCCCAGAAGGATTCACAAAAAAAAATAAAAAATACACAGTGAACAACTTCTGGAGCCAGTTTGTGGAAGGGTGAGGTTCAGAAAATAGGCAGTGGAAACATGCAGGAGAGGAAAGACAGTGAATCAGAATTTTAATAGCATTCTTGTGGGTGGTTCTCTCTCTCTCTCTCTATCCTTTTTTATACTAATAATTCCACAGCCTTTTTGTGAAGCCCTTAATGTCAAATAAAAACTATATTATAAAATTGAATGGGGCATTTAATAGAGTCTGGAGCTGCAGAAGCACGCTGGCCCAACATGATTTCTGTGGTGAATTCTATTAAGGAATAGATCCCAGAATGCTTGCTGAGTGGGAGAAAAAGGAGAAGAGGGGGAGACAGCGAGGAAGAGAAAGTGACTTCTATAAGAATGTGAGTTCACTGACAGCATTAGCTGTGCTGAGCCTGTTGTGCACTTTTCTCCATCCTCAATTTTTAGAAATTCTGCATGCAGTGTTTGACTGTCTTTAAAATTTTAAAACTCACATACATGTTCAGTATGTCTGTCTATAAAACAGGAAAAATAGTAAGAATTGTGCGAACAGAAGGAGGGTGGGAGTTCTCCGACCAGTCTTTTCATATCTTCACTCATCTTATAGAGCAACGCGTCCGAGGATTATTTACTGACCTGCTTGTGCAGTCACTCAATACTTATGGATATTCTTCACTCACTTCTCATTCAATATGGACTTGGCAAAACTGTGCAGTGCCACCGCTGCTCGTGCTTATCAGATCAGTGGCACACCCAGCAAAATTGATTGGGATAAGAATCGAAAGGAAGACTCTGTGCTCAAAATTCAATCAAAAATCAAGAGCTACTTCAGCAGAGCCTCACTTACGATTGATCCGCTGATATGAGGTGTGGACAAGCAGGTACACCTTGGGCCTATGAGGGAATAAACATCGATATTGTATTGAGGATAACATAACATGATTTATCAGTGTTTAAAATTCTTAGGGCCATTTTTGCTAGGTCTGCTGTACAGGAAGAACTACCGAGGAGACCTGGCAGACTTTTGAAGGGTAAACTGAAACCATTCCTTTCTGAATAATAACGTCTTTTGCTTTTTGTCTTTCCACTCAATGTTGCGGGCAGACTATTATCTATGACATATGTTCAGTGACTGCAGTGGAAGAGTGCACAATGCCCTTCAGTTGAGTTATAGTTGCCATCTAAATGTATAATATGTGACTTAAAGCGATGATTAGGGCTCGTTCTAGATATTCTTCTGTACCTTGGTAGACTCACATGTTGTTTTGCAGCAGCTAACAGCAGCCAAAGGCAGGCCCTCACATTGTTGCGAAGACAAAGCTGTTGCCTGGGAGCCAGACAGGACAGTAGTTCTCCAGCCCTATTATGGGCTTTTCATTTCATCCACTTGCTTCATACAGACTGAATGGGACTTAACTCTTCATCATCCTTCCACTGTTAGAGTACAGTCTGCCTGCATACCTGCCCTGCCCCTGAGCGCATGCCAGCCGACAAATACCAAAGCTCAGTCAAGCTTTAAGGAAAAATAACAAAGCTGATTGAAACTTTATTATGTCTATTGTATTCACCTACTGGAGCAAACAAAAGCTCTCTGCCGATATAAATGACCTCCTTGCACAAACCAAATTGGAGCATCACAGCAAAATGTGAAACTAATCCTGAATTCATGAGATTAAAGAAGTTGTGCTCAGTGGCGTTAGAAGGAGAAATAATAATCTGGCAGACACACTCCATTTCATTTTCTGGATGCTGACATGCAAATGAGGTTCATTTGTATAATCTTTCCAAATGAAAAACAGATAATCAAATACCATCAGAAGTCATTAATATTCAATTAGGTGGTGCTTATGCAAAGTCATGCAGTTGAAGGAACTCAAAAGGATGGGAAGTGGACCACTCCTGGAAGAGACGAAAAATTACATACACAACATTTCCCGGCTTCCCGTGTCACGTCAAGTGACTGAGCGCCATGCTTTTGCTGTCTATCACCACATTAGTAATGGTCCTTCAAGTCTTCTTCAGTGGAATGATTTTTCTCCACCAGCACACAAGACATTTTGTTAGGTTTGTTTTTAGAGGGACAAATGCAAAGCATAAAGCAATGACAGATATTACAGCATTTAGTTAGTTAGTTAGTTTACAGTGCCTGACTATGTTTTACATGGAAGAAGAAAAACACACGACTCCTAGTAGCCTGTGCCCGTGATCATCTTCTCTGTCACATGCCAGTTTATTCGGTCTGTCCCCTGCTATTTTACATAAGGATCTTTGGGTTAAAACAGAGCTGACCTAGCCCAGATGTGGTGCTGACTTGACCCACTCAGTCAGCCTCATCGCAGCTCCTCTGCTGAATACTAATGTACACCTGCTATTGCTGTGCAGGCTAAATAGCTGTCTTGTACCCATTCAGAGTCTGATCCCGTGGTCTGTTGTATCTGCTCTCTTTAGCTCATATTTTCCCTACAGAGATAATATTAGAAATCAGGGATAGTTCAACGTAAGTCAAGCATCCACTTTCAGTGTGCTGAGCGCTGAGCTTTAAGATGAAGGTTGTGGCAAACATTTGGATGAATAGCAACACTGCCTGTATGCTATGTTACAAATGTCGAACACGTATACATAACTGTGGGAAATAGTTCCAAGTCTCTCTCCCACATTCGCTCTATTTCTTCCTCTTGTCTCTTTTTCAAGTTCAAAATCCTCTTAGGAGAGGTTATCCAAAATAACATTATCTTCAAACAAACATTTCACTTTTAATCATTGCATTTTTCTCCCTTATACAATTCACCGTGGTATTGCAGGCCCTTTTGAAGCTGTTCTTTTTCTGAGTGTCCGTTGGGATTTGCTCCCCTGTGGCCTCTCTGCTTATACCAAAGCTTCTCTTTTCAAACCCAGCTTTGAGTAAAGAAGGAAAATGGGAAAAAAAAGAAACCTCATAGGAAAATAGGTGGTGAACTGATGAACAATTCACCGGTGCATACCTGACAGGAATAGCGATTTTATCACCTTGTCTGTTCTCAGCAGCACAGAAATATGATTTCTCACTGGACATTCACATGTCAGTCAAGAAGCTGAGCAGATAATACTCACACACACACAAACGCACACAAGCAGCCACACACAGTTCATTACACACATTCATGTATGCGGTGATGACCCAAGAAGGTAAGACATAGAGCCTTTGAAGTATCAGTTCGAATTTGCTGTTGTCTTACAAAACCTAATCAGTTTTTCCTTGAGTCCCTCACAATATTTCTGATGTTAGCAAGTCGCAATAACAAGAATGTGGACAGACGGACAGACGACCAAAAAAAAAACATAATGGCTCCAGCAATGGTTGGTTTTGCTGCTAAAAATATAAAAGTAAGTGGTGTACTGAGGTTTTGTTTGGCAAAAAGAAGGTGAAAATGAGTTTCCAATATTGTAGACCATGATCTGTATCATTGCTGTTACATGTTATTACAGGTGATAAGATGAAGAAGACAAAACCAACCAAGCAGTAAATGCAGCAGCATCCAGGCAGATAAAAACCATACTATCCCTTCCATAAATACAGAGAGAGACTGAGACTCAGTCCTGTCTGCTGTTTGGTGGTCGACAGGTAATAGACAGTGGGTTTAATGAAGCTTTATTTCTAAAAACAAGACTGATTAGCTGAACAACGCCGGGGCACCCTGTAGAGCTGAGACCAAACAAACGAGTTGACTTGTAATACTTTGAGAAATACGTTTCACACCACATGTAGTCATTCTGTGTAATGATCCCACAATAGACAATGAATCCTGACACTCCTTGTTCTGTGCCATATGTCATATTCAGGATAAAGACGGTAGTGTGTGTGTAAATGTGTTCACTGTTTAAGTGTCATACAGACAAACGTGTGTTTAAAATATATTTGAAATGTTTGCTGTTCATCAGTAATTGTGTAAAGTAACTAGATCTGATAAAGATTATATGATAAAGTAGTCAACTGTATAAATGATAAATGAAATGAAAAGGGGCACAACATTACGTGAGGTTTGTTAAATAGATACGCTTGTTTTGAGTATTAAATTCAGTCATTAAGCAGCCCTACTTACTTTGACCATAGAGGATAATAACTGTAACTATAAATCTAAAGCATAAAAGTTTCAACGATTCATACATATCTGAATCAACATTACAAATGTAATAGCCTAATACCTGTAAGCAGGCAGAATCAAGAATTGAAAGGTTTTCGGAGGTAGTTAAATGTCAATCTGGAAGTTAACTGAGAGCGATGTAAAAGTCTGTGCCATGACTGATATAGATTGGAAGAAAGTACTGCACAGCCATTGTGCAATGTCCTATCTCTATGCAGACATGTATCTATATAGAGTGGGGGCTATAGCCTTTTCTTTGACATCCTGCGTCTATACTCATATAGTATATTGTATATGAGTGTTCAGATGTCCTGTCCTGTTTTCCCAGGTTGCATTAATGTGAGAGCAACAAGAATCAATAAAATGTGCAGGCTAAAGCTGTATCCAGGAGGGCACAGAAACAAGTGACCTCCCACAGTGTCTGAAGTTATGATTTATGAATTGGCCAATACTTTTCATTGTTCTATTCAAAGCACTGACGACTGATAAGGCCCAGCACAATGACCAGATTAGAGGCACGATTGGAGACGTCCCCGAGACGTGTAGTGTTTTAAATCTCCTCACTGCCTGTAATTCTGCTCTCTCTACCCCAACCCTGTAACAACAGACCCTTGATAACGTTATTGCTCATGGTTCATGACCAGGGAAGATAAGAGAAATAGGTTTCTTTAAGCCCTGCACAGGCTTAACCTATGACTCTACTTATAGCAAGCACCAAAGACCCAGACAACCCTGTTGGCTTTAGTTTTCTACAATACCTCCATACAGTATGTGGTAGATTTTAATACTTCAACTATACTGTATGTGTTGTGTGCAAGAATAAAAAAAAGACTACTTATGCAAATTCATATCCACAATTCGAAAAGGCTCCACTCAAAATGCAACCAATTCAAGCAGCAGCATCACCCATATGAAAACGTACTGTACAACTTCAGCTGTTTTGGTTTGAAGAACCTCTAACAATAATCAATATTATTTAATTAATTTAAGCTAAAATAGGATTACAGAGAAAAAATAGAGATTTAACCAACCTCTACAGTTCCCCTGAGTTCTAGTTTTGTTTTCCTAAAACCGATCGGCCACTGCACCTCCAAAATGAAACCTGCCTTACTGAAACGAGACCTGCACCTAAGGGGCCCGGAAACTGAAGGCACACACTTCTTTGTCTCTTAGTTTTTGTGTTATGTCTGCTTCTCAGAAATTACAGATGCCGTATCTTTACAGACTAAAGTCAGCATTCAGAGCACCTTTCACTTTACCTTACTAACACTGTGTGCTAACATTTAAAGCTGCATTGAATCTGTCATTATCACCCACAAGATTGAGCATGGATGTAAAGAGAACAGGAGGGATGGAGAATCTGTCAACACTGAGGGTATAAACTGGGCACCTCCCATCACAGACGTTTAATTGAATTCAGCCGAAGGCACCTCAGAGCAGAATCAGCCATAAATTCTAGTATTCCTGAAACAACCTCCCCTATACCTGCTCACTGCTCTAATTAAACCCACACACACACACACACACCCACACACACACACACACACACACACACACACACACACACACACACACACACACACAC
>JAUYWH010000018.1:23487058-23516950 GCA_034779795.1 Ctenopoma multispine
ACACACACACACACACACACACACACACACACACACACACACACACACACACACACACACACACACACACAGATCTCTATTCACTCACATCCTGCACAGAAGCTGTTTCTATATTTATACTAATACTGATCCCACAACTTTCTATAGCTTTATAAAGCCTTCCTTTGTTCCCTTTCGATTGTGAACTGGCAAGCTAAACAATGTAAGAAACAGCACATGATGGGGTCGATGATCAACCATAGAAGAATTTATCTTCTCTTTATCTTCTACGCATCACCACTATTTTAATTCTGACATTTATCTCTGGAGTCTGTCCTGTGATTCATTCAATCACCGGACGTAATATAGACACTGAGGCATTCTGAGAATCCCCAGATTAAAGACAATGACAATTACATTCAATGGCAACATTTTGAAAGTGTTTTTCTACGCTGTGTGCGCATGACAACTACAGCATGATTAGGGTTAAGCAAAGACTGTGTTCATGGCAAATAAGCTACAGTTTGGGTGTCATGTTAGACAACTGAAGGCTCATTTATACTTCCAAAACAAATAACAAACACATGTCTCTGCAGGCCAGGTTACAAATCTGATTGCCATGCCTCTTAGCTTTCCAGGGTTACATGCGGTTGTCAGAGTCAACTCATGATATGAAGTCATGATGTGAACCTGCATGGTAACAGCCAGAAACGCCAGTACAAGACTGATCTCTGCATTTTAGAAGGTGATTTCAAATCCCCACAAAGTTGTGTGGAGCTGAGTTATGAAGCTATTTTGGCATAATGGCCACACAGGGAAATTACAGCTGGTGAATCATCATGTGTTGGATGTGATGCACGCTGGCTCCCCTCACACAATCAGTGGAAAAGGAGTGGCTGTGAAATGGTACCTACAGCATGATTCCTTTTACTGTCAGAATTGTATCCATTCATATCGTTACCATTTGGAAAGTGTAAAAGTCAGTTGGGTTAGCAAGTAGACGTCTTGGACATGCATGCGCTCAACTGGCTCAGCTGTAAAAGGACTGGAGCGTGTGTGCGCTTTGGGCCTTTAAACGCAATGTCCAGTTCTTCCTATTACAGCCAGGGTTTAATTACCCACAAACATTTAGTGGACCCATTAACTATATATCATTTAACACAAGCTTTATCATATGCACATACTCTCATTCACATCAGATGCAGTTAATATGAACTGCTACATGTCGAGGTGTCCTTGGACAAGACACTGAAACCCTGCAGTAGCACTGACATGTGCTGGCTGGCAGATGTACAGCTACAATTTCCCCGAGGGGCTCCTGAAAGTATGTCATTATTGTTATTATGCATGTCCACCACCTCTAGCCTTCCTACATAAAGGGCACACCCACATACTTCCTGCACTGGCACTCAATATAAAAAGAGAAATTTTCAATTGTTCATATTTACATGTGCAAAATTTATTTCATAGCCTAAAGATACATAATATAAAGCAAAAAAAGACAACTCATTGTATGTTTAGCCTGTGAATTACTGGCAAATCAGCAGCTCTTTATTTATAGCATTTTGTGTTGTAACTGTTGCCATAGCTGTTGACTTTACCAAACTCCAACAATACAATTATTCTTTGTGCTATTAAACAATAAATGCAACTGCAAATCAGATCCTAGAAGAAAACAGGGCTGACTCTCAAAACTATTCATCATGATTCATGACAAATGAGAAATTTCCATCAAGTCCACGAGAGCAGAAATAAATTATTAGAGCCTTCATTTTGAGAGGCCCCTGAAAATGGGTTGAACAATTGATAATGCTAATGCACTTCTTCAAAACCTGTGAGTGAGTTGCAGGCTGAAGGTTAAATATGATCAGTGAAATTGAATCTGACAAAGCTACATTACAATCCATCTTGGGATATTAAACATTTCAAATTTTCTGAATTAAGAACTAATACGGCCGCTGAGATGGATGGTTTTGGTTAACAATCACAAAACAGATCTGATGTGAGTGAATGACATCAGAGTTGACATATGATATTGTTGAGGGGGAGAAATGAAGTCTTGAATTATTTTACATCCTCTGGGACTGAGACTGCTACTTTACAGAATATTTGCACTGAAAAGTGAGAAAATGTATAGATTCTGTTTGGATAAACCTTTAATATTAATCTTAATATTATAACGACCACTGTGTGATATTTTTAACGGACCAAATCCTCCTCTTAGTCGTGATTGGAAATGGTTATCAAGAGATTACACACCAGGCTGTGCTTAATCACTAAATGATCTTACTTTTGGCTGCTTGTGTTCTCTTGGTAGAACAAATAAAGGAGAAAGATAATATCTCACATCTCAAGCGCACTGTTAACTTCACGGCAGGCCTGTAAAGCCTTGATTTTTTACACTTTATTTATTTTTTTTTTTTGCAAAGGCTAAAGACACATGAAGTGTGAGGAATGGATTTAGCTGTGTTTGCCGGCTCTAAAGCCAGCTGCAAATGATAGACCCCATTTAAAGAAAAGGGCCATATCATTAGCTAGACTACTTTGTGGGTATAGAGATTAATTAAAATATCCGTTTAGAACTAAATTTTACACTAATGATAGCCTCTCTGTCCTGTGCAGATTGGGCACAGGACAGAACCATTTATCTGCTGTTTGAATATAAAAAGTAAAGGATAATTTAAATGTTTTGCTTTTTCCAACACAAAAGCAGCTAAACCATCAGTTTGAACCAGTTCAAATAAGTTTATAAAACACTCAACTGTAAAACAGTTTTTTTTCTCTCAAGACTTTTGTCTGTTAAACCTTTACACCCTTTTTTTTAACCACCAAACAGTTTTAACTTTAAACTTTGCTTATTCTACAGTAGCTAGATACAGCTACTACTGAAGTTATCATTTGATCCGACAGAATCAGTGATGGGTCAGAACTGAGAAGTGTACTGTGGAAAAATCATGGACTCACTGTTCAAAAACAATTGCAAATTCCAAGAAATAAACCTGCCACTAAGTGTTGTGCCAGAACAAAAAGCACGAGGAACAGCAATGGTCACCTGATAAATAGTGTGTGACTTGTCCATATTGGTATTCTAGTAAAATTCAGTCATCAGGGGCAATCAGAGTTTGACCAAGTGATGTCATTCCCCCTGCTTGAAAAGGATCCTGCGTACAAAGTTGGCAACATAACAAAGTTGGACTAGGACTGTGTATTTCTAAGTGTCTGTGTGTGCTAGATGTTGGGGGAAAAACTGTTTATGAAGGGATCTTGACGATTTATTCCAGACAGCTGCATCGTTGACAGGCCATCATTAGCAGAGTGATTCCTCAGGTTGTTTCATTCCCCGGTGGCCAAGACAAACTGCACAAGATCTTAATTGCTGGTATGAATAAAAGTTCATTTTCCAAGGGGTGGTATCATTATAAATGCAGTATAAAAGATTACTAGGAAGATGAAAATGTCAAGTACTGTACTCTCACACTACTGCAATAAAGAGCCTAATAAACCTGAGATGGGCCAGAGGGTTATTCAGGGACAATAGAGAAGATAAATGCTGTTTATCTCCAATTACAGTACATTCTTATGACTGTCTGAGGGTGTAAAAAAGACAGAGAGAGGCAGCTGTAGAGCGACAAACAGAGACAAAGAACATTTCGAGCCCCGGAGAGAACCTCTTTAAAAAGTCTTCTTGTGATAAAAACTGTGTTTTGCACCTAATCTTCTTCACGATTAAAAAAGATGTTTTATGGCAGATAAATGAGAGGTTGTCTGTGTTTTGAATGCTTGTAAAGTCAGAAAGTAGCACAGAAAACCCTTCGGAACAAAGCTGGAGTCTGGAGAATGCTGTGTGGTAAAAAGCTACCCATTATTATTGTGGTCAAAGGACTGTGGAAGAGGAGGTATTAGGACTGCTCTCTGGGGATGGGCACTGGGAATTTAAGGGCCTTAGTGTAATATAGCATGGGAATAATGATGAGCCATATATCCCTGATATCCACTTCACTAAATAGCTCTTTTCTTCAGTGAGGCATTACTGAATAGTTACTGCTTCTTGTGACACATTTAGGTGTAAATTTAAGTAAACTGTGCTGTGAAAATGTCTAAACTATTGAAAACTACTGGATTTCTGTGGTTGTAAAATGTCAATAATAAATCACTTATCTGTTTATTTCTGAGGTTTACCAGTCTATTCTGTGTTTTGTTTAATATAATGGACTCTGACCTGTCTTTATTATGTTGTTTGAGCTTCTTTTTTTCACTCACTGGCAGCAGAATCTGCATTCCACATGAAAGTTTTAGCATCTACTGGCACTGGGTTGTCTAAAGTGACTAAGTATCTATAACGCTATAATGGGGCGGCATGATAGCTCAGTGGGTGGCGCAGTCATCTTACAACCCAAGGGTGACAGGTTTGATTTTCAGTCCCGGTAAGCTACATATCGTGGTGTCCTAGGAAAAGAAACCCTGTAGCAGCGCTGACACAGGTCTAGCAGCTGTCCAAACAATAAGTATCTATTATTATTAATGTGTGCCAGTGTCCTGCAGGCAAGAAAAACCGTGGAAGACCATTTCCACAATATCCACTGACTTCAGAAGAATAGGAAGAATTTAGCACCAGTATTATTGTTTAAGTCAGCTAAGGCTAGAGATCTTCCTTTGCTTGTGACAATCATAAGAAATCTTAATTAGTCAGGACAAACAAAACTGAGCCAATTAGTAACTGAGTAATAATTGTCATCATTCAAAATACAATGCAGCAATGTTGAGGAACGTATTACCAGTGGTCGAGCTTCCATTAACCTATGAAGCAGTGTACACACAAGGCACTAACCAAATTTAGTCTCTTTATTAAAATACAACTAGAAGATACAGAAAATGTGTACACAGTATAAAGAAACGAATATTAACAACAACTTATTTAGGCTAAAGTGACAAACATTGAGTATGATCTCTGTAAAAGAATCTAAATTTAAGAATCTGGAGAGGTCCAGGACAAAAATAGGAGAGGAAGACCTGTCAAAATATAATGGAGGTTTCTCAGAGTTTCCTCTTTGAGACACCAAAAGGAGTCCAGCAAGGACCTGACTCCATATATGGCAGCTTCATCTGGATGCCAAGTTGATCCTTCCATAGCCTGAAAAAAACCTGATCAGGAATGATCTTTGTGAAAGGAGAGCAGCCAAGAAACCAGTGTTTGTGTTTCTAGTTGTTCTAATGTAAAAACTGAGAAATACATATGTATGGACGTCATAGCATTGCTGAAAAACTAATCCAGTAGTGGCCTAAGACTTTTACACAGTACTGAACACATATATATGTATGTACAGTATGTATGTATATAAGTGACAATAACTGCAGCAAGAAAAAGAATGTGCAAAAATATGCACAAAAATGCATTTCCAACAATCACTCTAGACTGAATTTAATTAGCTTTTGACTGCTTAATGTTAAAGACACTGATTAGAAACAGTATTCTAGTAGGTTTATGCATGAATCCAAGTGGACTTTTATGCCAGTTGTAATAATTAAAAATAACAATAATGAATACTTTATTGATCCCCTTGGGAGAATTGTTGTTTTGACAGCTGCTAGACCTGTGTCAGCACTGCTACGGGGTTTCGGTCCAAGGACACCTCGACGTGTAACTTCTGGGAGACTAAGAATCGAGCCGTTGACTCTCGGGTTGGAGGACGACTGCTCTATCCTCTGAGCTAGCATGCCGCCCAATGAAAATGATGTTTGGTGTTTCTGAGATAGAGCATTGAAGAGACAAACACAAGGTCGTAGTTACCTAGACTTTCAATATTTGACCAGAAATCTAATCTGTTCATCCTTCAGTTCAAGAGGACACTTGTGCCAAATGACCTGTGATATCTCACTCACAAGCACAGGTCAGAGCTGGGGTCAATGACACTGACCTTTGACCTCTACTTCTACCCAGTTCATCCTTTAGTCCAAGTGCACTCTGTGCTAGATTTAAGGAATTTTCTGTCGAGCCATTTCTGTGATATCATGCTCACAAGAATGGTACAAATGTGAGGTCACAGTAACCTTTGTGCTTTGATCACCAAAATGTAATCATTCCATCTTCCAGTCCAAGTGGACAGTCGACATTCCCTTAAGTTGTTCCTGAGATATCGCAGATGATGGGACAGACACTCTGTACTAAATTATAACGCCTCTGGCCATGGCTACAGCCGGCACAGAAATCTAAAAAACTAACACAATAAACACAGACTCAATCCTTTAGGGAAGCAGGGAAGTTACTGATCTTCAGCTTCCTTCTGCTTACAGTCACAGTGTTAGTGAAAGTCCAATGATGAATTATTTCAGTTAACAAAATGCTTATTCAGTTCAAACTTTAGATTAGGTAGTGTGTCGACTTAATCAATTATTTTCAATATGTTCAAAATAAACCAAGTCTATTGTACTTAACGCAATGTTTTTTATTTTCTTACCTTGACCTCCACTAACAAATGTGTGGATGCCACTGTTAATAAAAAAAATCTCACCTCACCAAGGGACAAGTGTTTGTATTTAAAATTCAAACCTGATAATTCCAAATAATTTGTGTGAGTCTGCTTATACTACAGGCCAGTTTTACAATTATAATCTCCATAAATATGAGTTTACGTTAGTGAAACAAGCATAAAAATATATTTCTTAAGTAAGGAAAGGCAAATATGTTTAAAGGAGAATAAGCTCCAGAGGGCTGTGAGTAAAATATTCCTGCTGTTCATAAAAGCAGCATTCAATCTGCAGTCACACAATACATACAGAGATCTTAATTCCCACTCATATGTATGTGTAGTCTTGGATGTAGCCCATATCCAATATTAATCTGAGCTGACAGCAATATTCAGAAGACAAGCATGTGCACAGCAACAATAACAAAAGTTGACACATCTGCTTCTGTTTCCAGCATATTTCGGTTACAGTACACTATGTGCGTTCCAGTTTTGACTGAATTGTGCCATCTCCCCAAATAGCAATCAAGTCAGACATTTGGCATTCAGGATTCTTTCCATTGCTGGGTCTCATTGTCCTTCATGCCAGTCAGTTTCCCTTTAGGACTAATAAGGTCTACCTCATCTCATGCCAACACTGGCTCAGCAAAGCTACTGAAATGATGACAGTTGTCTCAGGTGAATGGTTTCACCTTAATTTATTGTCAGGGTACAGGTGACTAATTGTGAGCTTTTAAGTTTTACTACACAGCACAGTGTCTGGTCTTAACTGTGTTTTTCTACTCCAATGTTAGATGCTTTAGTGCTACTGGCAAACCATCTTACTATTTGCAGTTTCAACTGTGTTTCTGTCTCACTGTTTGAAGAATTATTAATAAGCTACATGTCATTTGAGGGATAGCAGGTAAAAAAAAAACATATTTCACATCACACTCACCGTGTAGCATTTCTCCACATTAAGGGCACTGGTCATGGATGAGATTAGCTGATTAACAACTTTGGCTAATGGTAACCTGCTCTGGAGTTGGAGACGTTTAGACTCTATCACTACTTTGTTATATCACAATTTATAGTGCATACTATTGGGAAATGATCTAAGGGCTCACACTGTGATGAATGTATGTAATCACAGTGCATGAAAGCCAAAGCACTGTTGAATGTGTGACCTTCGAGCCCTGAGGCAGCATAGCACGAGAGACCGTGATGAACATAGTTACATGGGCTCAGGAGTTCCTTCAAAAACCTTATTACCTAACACAGTCTACCACAGCATCCAGTAATGCAAACTGTATTAGACAAAGACAAAGCCATACATCAGTTTTTGCAGAAACACTCCTCAGCTCTCTGTGGCCAAGCTCATGTCGGATAAACTGAGTGTCAATGGAAACATGTTAGACCAGTCCATGTTTCAACTGGTTTTTCAGGAAAAAACAGACGCCAGGTTCACCATGACCATGCAGACTATTATCAGCAAAAGGTTGTCATTCTGTACGTCCAGTGTGGCTTTACTGACACATAGCGTGTGCTTGACGGCCTGCATGCTGTCCAGATCTGCCTCCTACTGAAAATGCATGTACAGATCATGAAGAGGAGAATCAGACAACGGCGAACCACAGATTGTTAAGCGTCTGAATTCTTGTATCCAGCATGAATTGGCAAATATTCAGCTTGCAAAACTGTAACAACTAGTATCCCAACTGATTAAAAGGAAAGGTGATGTAACACAGTGGTAAACATGCTCTCCCCAAACTTTTTTTGACTGTGTTACAGACACTAAACTATAATGTGCTAATACTTACATAATACAAATAAGTTGGTCATTGAAAACAGTCAACATTTTCTTTGCACTTTATTTTTATTGCGATAGTCTCAGTCTTCTGCACTCGCTAAACCTACATCCAGTGTAAGTGCTACTCTTTACTCTTTTAACAATATACCACATAGTAAGGAGAGCATCAAATGATCATCTCTGTGACATGAAGCTCTCTCACAGACCATGGATTACAACAAATGCACATTGTCGGAGTCCTGAAACTAGTGTTATATTCTAGAAGGTCAGTGGGTGAATATTTTAATCCCATTAGCATTTGAATATTGACTGATATGGAAAATCCCTATTGACAACTTATGGTATATACAAATCTTTATCATAACAGGCCACAATGTTAGAAAAAAGCTGTTGCAGTAGGCAGCTATTTTACCATAAAATTCAGGTAAATAATGGTAATTTATGCTCACTAGCTGCGGTTAAGCAGAGTTGATATTACAGGCCATGCTCACTTACAGTGATGTGGAGGTAATGATATGTTATTGTAAGTGCTGGAAATAAAAATTTTTACCTTAGAGAATTATGAAAAAATGCAAAGATGTATAGTGTTGTTCTGTAAATTCTATTTTCCTCCACTAGCAAGAAATGCAACACAAAAGCAAATACGGTCATATAAATCATAATTTTAAGCTAAGGAAACACATCATTTTAATCTTAGTTTCATGAAAACAGAAGAACCTACTGCTTTTCCACGTTAACAGAAATATACAGTGCTTTATTCAATTATTCATTAACAAATTAAGCAGGTGCAGACCCACTGTGCTGCACATATATGCAGTTGCTTTGCATAACAAGAACTGCAAGAGAGCCTTGCAGCACAGTCCAAGGGCACTGACCTGTTCATTATAAAAAATGTACTAGTGGTCACAGGTACAATTTTCCCATGCTGAAACTTGCATAGAAAAAAATACCCTGTTTTTCTTTTTCTTCTTTTTTAACACATTCTGGTACTACATGAGTTTATTTCAGTGGTCTGGTTGGATTCTCACAAGAGAAGGTCCTTGATACAAGCGGGTGACTGACCTTGGATAGTTTGGAAAAAGCCAGTGTGAAGTTCAGATAAAAATCCTCGGGACTTACTTATGAAATATTAATGGCAAACATGTCAAAGCTTGTACTGTGGAGATTTTTGTGAGATAGACAAATGAGCAGATTTGCTTGACGTTGCATCATAGATATGACACTTTTTTGATATTATCAAATGAGTTAAAAGAATGATGTGATGGGAGTCGGACGACGTGACTGTAATGTGGAATCACTTTCAGACAGAGACCACGTTTGAGGTTATGTTCATATATAGGAAAGCTAAGATATTTTGAAATACTTCATGACCCAGAGGCACAGCTTTTGTATGATGTTTTCCAGTTCTCACCCAGGGGTGTCCTAAATGTTAAACGTATTTTATCCCATTGCTGAACCTGCAGATCCATGCTGGCAACATGTTAAAGAAACTCTTTTATGTCCTACATCATTATTCCCTGTGAAGCGTGCTCAGGTAATAGAGTGGTCCAACCCCTTCTCTCTCTCTCTCTTTCTCTCTCTCTCTCTCTCTCTCTCTCTCTCTCTCACTCTCTATGTCTTTCTCTCTCATTTTTCCCCCCCAAATACCAGCTCAGGAGGACTGTGCCGTGATTGATGACAAATCACTCCAAACTGCTTTAGAGAACTTTCCATTCACAATGAGGAAATTGGTCTTTTCTCCTCTGCATACTCCATCTTGGGCCAAACAGGGCAGCTCTGCCCACTTCACTGCTGAGCCTGACAATAAAATGATGATTAATATCGGCCTACATCAGCGTTCAATTACGATAGCCCTTTGACTTTGATGCTATGGATAGGTAGAAGAATGAAACAGATATGTTTTGATTTTTGATGGTTAACTATGACAACAGTGCTGTGTAGATGAAGTGAGATAATTTGTTCATTTATCATTCTGTCCCCTATCAACCCCTTGGAGAATGTCATGCTTTAATGGCTATCGAGAGTTTCCTGTATCCCCGCAAATATTCCTGATAGCTAGGACATGAGCACCTGTCCCTCGAATACTGATTGGCATTAATGTCAGTGGCCTTGCATCGGATTCACAGACTGTGGGAGAGTACTGAATACTGTTGAAATACTGTATGTATTTCTTAAGCGACCCAGAGGGCAGACAGGCCTGCTATACATATTTATTTTCTCTGAATTTAAAAAGAATATATTGTTACTTACCACACAAGGCCATTGGTTTGATTTTAGAAATCTGCTACTGTCGGGTAATGTGCTTGCATCTTTACCACCAAAAGCACTGTGCTATGTTGTCTTATCTTTTACTAATTTCTGTCTGTTTTTAGGAAAATATTATTTGCAGGAGATTGGGGATTAGGATTTACTTGCAGCTGGCCCTCTTCAGCATCACAATTAAACCCAGACTGAAAATAAATATCAGTTTTATTGCATTGCTACAGCAACCCTGTCTCCCAAATTTCACGTTTCCATGCAAGTGTAACCGCAATTAGGTTTTTGTTGGGAATGTGCTGCGCTGGATTAATTTAGAATAAATGATCTACTACATTTATTAACAGAATGACAATAAGGTGTCACCTCCTGTGACTGTGATTAAGTTTAGGCAACAAAAGCACTTTGGTTAAGGTTAGAGAAAGTATTAAAAAATAAAGTAATAAAAGTTCATAAACACACTGTGTCTGACGTCAAATTAAAGTTTTTTTTTTCTATTAAGACAGACGATGATCTTTCCATAAGCTTAACTAAGTACTGAACCATGAACAAGTGCAAAAACTCTGTAGTGAGACAATATATATATATATATACTGTATATATATGTAGATATATGTATATATATATATATATATATATATATACACATAAATATATATGTATATATATATATATATGTATATATATATAAGTATGTTTTATGGAAACATTTTACTGTTGTGTTCAATATTAATGTATTTGCCACTTGCTCTTATTGTATATCTAACATATCCTCATTGTGTTAAAAGGAAATATAACCCAGTTCCAATTACATTCTTACAAACACGTAATTTTTAGGTGACAGAGTTGACTGTAAATAAGCAGAACATCCATTATCCTAACCACGTCACAGGAGTGATGGAGCCTATCCCAGCTGTCACTGGGCAAGAGGCAGGATACGGCCTGAACAGGTTGCCAGTGCTGACATACATACACCTATTCGCAACTATGGGCAATTTAGAGTCACCAATTAACCCTAACTCCAAACTTTAGCTACTTGGGGAGAACATGCAGAAGCACCCGGCAAACCGGTGGATTTGACACCCTTTGTCGTGAGCTGACAGTGCTAATAACTACATCAGTGTGCCGCCCCAAGCAGAACATGTGTGTCTAATAAAAAGATGAATTCAGTCTGGTTCCATCGGTGAGTCTGTTAGATGATGTTCCACTGCCCAATACCAGCACAACTCCACTGATGCACTGATGCATTCTGGGGGTTAGGTAGGGACCAGAAGATTTTTATTTCAGGAGAAATGTTTACAAATGATAATTGTTATAAAAAACACTATGTTTAAAGTTGCTCTTAATTGCTCATAAATCAAAGAACTCAACCACTTCCTGGGGCTGTTGCAACCTTGGATGAACACAGCACATGCAGCAGGTCTACTGTGATTGTTTTAGCTTTCTCAGTTGCGGCAAAAGCTTGCAATTGTTTTCCAGAAACCTTCGGGAGACCCAGAGTTTTTTCCCTAAAGAGATATCATGGCCCAGAGCTGGTTTTATATGATATGAGATATATTTCACCAGTCAATCGATGTGGTACAACCCATCTGGGAAGCTGGGCCTGCACTCTGCTTGTCTTCTACGCCTGCCTCCTCCTCTCTTGTACATTTCCAGGGAATAGCCATGATGAGAACACTGAAAGGGGGAATTTGTCAATGTATGAAATATGTTGAGAGGCATCTGAGAGTGAAGTGCAATTACACAGACACAGAGAGGAGAAAAACATGTCTCAGAAGTTGCAGTGGGAACTTTTTATTCTTTCTGGCAGAGTATAAAAAGTAAAGCCATTATTTTTTTCTGCTTATTAATTCTTTATGCAATTTTATTCTTATTTGTTATGTTTGTTTTGCTTATGCAATATGCAAACCACCAGGTGTTGTTTATGGCATCTTGTAAGTGATAATTGTGTAGGATCCTTATTAGAAGTGTTTCACAATTGGTTATAGGTTATCTTCAAAACACTTACAGCTTCTAGTTTCACACACATCTAGGTTTGTCTAGAGAGATATTATTCCTCCACTTCCAAATTCAGTATTCAGGTGTAAGTTGTGACCCTCAATGTTTAGAGGTCACTTTACATCTCCTCAGTCAAAGATGTGTCTTTTTGTAACCTGATACCATCCCCCCAATCACCCTGCTCGTGAGCCATAAGCTGTTTTAGTTTGTCAAAGTCATTGAGTTAAAAGAGGGTCTGAGATATGAAAACATCTCAGACCCGGCATGTGACAGTTTGTTTTGAAACATGTATAGTAGTTACCAGGAACATCCAATGGGAAGTGACACTTGCCTGCAGCGCACTCCAGGCTCTCTACACGGTCCGCATCAATCCAAAAACACAGCCACTCTCCAGAGATTACTGGCAGGAGCAGCAAGAGAGACAAACAAATAGACCAAAGAGATTATGTCCTTGAAACAAGTCACGTCTCCTTTGATCATTACTGCTGTGCAGACATGCTTATTTTTTCTAGCTGTATGTTCAAAGATTTCTAAACTAATTGTTTCAGTGCATAGCATCAGGTATGATTTGACCCCAATTTACTTGAATTCTGCGGTAGGACCTCATAGCTTAGTATGCTGCAGCTTAAGGCAACATCTGCAAACAGGCGAAACATAATCAAATGGAGAAACTTCACTAGTGCACCAATTTATGTGCAGCATTTATGGTGCAAAAAAAAACATGGAAATAAAAAATAAATTTTAAAAAATGCTCCGTGCAATGTTTAGAATATTAATTCAGACTAAAAAAATGTAATGCAAATACAGAAAAAGCAACAAAGTAATGGAAGCTTCCTGCAAATACAGACATAACCAAATCAACCAATTTGAATGTGATCACTCCATCATAATTACACTGCAATTTATCAATGCATGTTATAGGTGACTAAAGGTGGCAGAGGAGGTCAAGGACGGGTGGGTGGTGCAACAACATCAGCCCATTCTCATTGCCAGGGCATCAAATAATGATGCTCTGCAAAGTACTTTGATGTCTCATACCAATGTAAAAGGTAAACCTTAGACATTAGCTATGCTAATCAGCTACATTAAAATAATAACCCAGGTGCTATCAAGTTTCTTTTAGCTTCTCCCTGCTCAGCAGATCACTGCGTATTTGATTTGGCAAGGATTTTATTCCGGATGTCCTTCCTGACGCAACCCTCCCCATTTATGTGGGCTTGGGACTGGCACTAGGGAGGGAGTGGGAGAGGAACCACCAACTCTGGGGTTATTAGACAGTTAGCAAGTGTCTACCAGCCTACAATCGTGATAATAAAAGTCTGGCACAGGATAAATGCCTATAAACCCAAGATACCGGCCTACTGAACTGACTAGGAGGTGGAGTAGGCCCCATTAATCCACATCTATGGTCCTGATAACATAATAAGGGCCATTTAATGAGATTTTAACATTAGAAGTGGGTGACCAGATACAGAAGTATACAGCACATTTAGAAAACACAACAAAATACAGAAAACAGGCTCAATTATCTAGTTGTGTTATTGTAAGTAATTGTATTTAAGTTCTGAACAATCTGATAACATGGTTTTTGGATATTGTTGCACGATGACTAACATATGTATATAGTGTACAGTAATATATGTTGCTTCTATCTACTGTATGTGCCACAAAGGTTGTGTATTCAGGCTTGTTTATTAAATGAATCATTAGGTCATGCAATAATTTTTTTTTTTTTAGTGATGCCTTATCTTCATTTTCTAATTTAAAGTAGTTCTGTTTTTTTTCCTCTGCATCCTCCATTGTTTCTGTATATTGTTTCCGTCTCTGTTTGGTTTGGTGTTGTCTGTGTTTGCAGTGCACTATGTTATTATGCGTTTTCAAATTAGTGAACATGTTTTCTTTCACTGATTGTGTTTCATCTGTTTGCATGTGTTTGCTTCAGTCGCAGTGGGTTGAACTCTCAGGGCCACCACAGAATTCACTGGCAGACTGCTGGTGAAAGTGTGAAACATTTAGGAAACAGAACACCTTGCTTTGCATCTGGTTTGAATCACAAATTATGATGTCGTACAGTATTTTGACATTTTTCTCTTTGAGTTTTTTATTTTTTTCATGATGATATCCATAATTGAATGGCAGCACCTTTATCGAAGAACTGCAGTCTTGTGTTCACACAAAATGAAAAATAAGAGTGAAAAACACAAGTGAGACAACATTTTCCTTTACTCTAATGTGTCATCCTTTTTTGCCTCTCTACTGTACTATAAGACTGCCAACACACAGTATGTGATAACATTGGTTTGATGGCCAATCTACATGCCAGGCGTCCTCTCAAAGTCATCACAGTGATGTGAATTCAAGTTAAACGTTGTCCTGCGATGTCTTACTTTCATCCCCTCATAACTCGCCTCATCATCCAAATTCAAGATTCCTTATTACTATTAGTCTGTGATAATGGTTCAGAAATTAGCCTTGGAATTCAGTCGGTTCCTATAATCAGTCTGCACAGCTAATGTAGAACACGCCAAGCAGTCTGATAATTATCTTATCCGTCCTAGATGTCTTGATGCCGGGGAAAGAACAGCACTGTATTGAAGGCTTTCCACATCATGCTCATTATATTATGTATTGTCCTAGCTCATCTGAAAGTATGATTATCCTCTTTGCCCTTGTGTTGTGGGATCCATACAAATGATCTTATCAGCATCATCTGATTAACATTGACAGTGTCTGTGATGTAACCTGCACACACTTAATCTGAATTATTCATGTACATTTATCTGCTAAAAGTATAGAGACCTTTGCTCGGAGTCGCAGATTAATATTCACACATGCTGTTTCGTCTGGGAACTTGATGAATGTATTGATCTCAATATGATGCATTAACATCTGGAAGATACATGAAGAGTTTTTGTTTTAATTTAAAGCAAGGAAAATATTTTTTGTTTTTCTTGCAAAATGCACAAGGCTGTGATATTTCTGCATCGTTATGTGACCAGCTGAAGCATTTGTACACAGGTTATGGTGGGTTTCTTCAAAAGGAAAAAAAAAAGTGTTACAGTTAAGGGTGCTTGTGCACACACCACTTGCACCATATAATTACAGCACCTACACGCTGCACGGCCCTTAACTGTGTTTATACTTGACCGTGGCGGGGGCAATCTGTGATCAGTCAGCTGAGAGGATTGACCAACCACGCTATATGTTGATGAATACATAGACACACAGAATGATGGAACCAAATGTCAGAAAGCTTCAGTTTCATCCAGTTCCTACTTTAGATTCTTTTTCTCAGCTTGGATTTTTCTTTTCCTGGTGCGTCTCCTATTACAGATGCACGCCTGCTGCATGAGCCCACCTTCGCTGCCTTCCAAAGCCATGGGTTTTCTCTCAGCCAAGGAGTGGAAGGAACGGGAAGTGCATAAGGGAAAAGGGGGAGGTGGGTTTCTCAACAAGGCTTTATGACTTCCAAAACCATTTGCATAATTGTATGCATCTCATGCAGCGTGAATACACAGTGCCAGCATGGATGATCTGTTCTTATCGCCACACTGCGCCATAAAGATAAGAGAAATACATGCCGATATAAAGTAATCTTACTTCTTGCTGTCCATGTCAAATTATTTAGGAAGATTCAACAGGCCGGAGGCTGCTCCAGCTGCATGAATGGGCCCTTCATTGCATCATGATTACTCAAGGCCAAGAGACTAATTCTAATTGAAGTGGGGATTTTATTGTTGGCTGTAAATGCTCTGTGCATAACTTTGGCTTTTCCTGACTTACCGATTTGGGTCTGTAAACATATTACACATCAGTAAAGCTTTTACAGTACATAACACTACATATCAAGATTTTATTAAGTGTAATGTTGATGATACGACGCAGCTGCAGGCTAATCACGCACAGCCAGACTTCCATCTCAAAACTCAAGTTGTTTAAACAAAAAAAACACCAGGTATAACGTGGAGTTTAGCACTAATTCTCAACAAAGCCAGAAACTTGTTTCTACTCGAACAGATAACTAGCCAGAGGTGTCGTTTCTGGAGGGATGCTTTTTCAATGTCACAGCCAATCGAATGGCTCCCTCAGGGTTCCCAAATGTCTCACTATCTCGACAAGATTCATTCCCTTCTCAGAGGCTGGCAGAATGGAGGTCTGGGTAAAAATCTGATTTGCAGGGAGCGGGTCTTTTTTTTTTTTTGGCCAAAGATTTACCTGTGATCGTGGGCAACACGAATAAATAAACATGACTTAGCTTGACTCCACAGCAAATTTAATACATTTTGAAAGGTGTACGATCACAGAGACCTTACCGTCTGTTGAATCATTTCTCTAAACTGAACATGTGATACACTTCTGACAGAGGGAGTTCAAACACAGCTACATAGCGCCCCTGTGTCATAATCGGCTTAGCTGTGTGCTTATGATGAGACGGGACGTTTTGTGGCAACACCAGACAAAATAAGAGCTAAGACAACAAAGCAATACAGACTAGAATCCAGCAACCACACAAGCAATTAGTCTGTTAGTGAAATCAGCTGATCCACGTGTCTTCTCTTGTCACTCTTTGGCGTTCTCCTGCCGGGCGTCTGCTTCTCTGGAGCTGCCCTCTTGCTCCTCCTCGGTCTCTGTCTTACTGTTTTGCTGCTCTTGGCAGGGGAGCAACATGCTAAGCGCATGAAGATACTGTCATCAAGATACTGATGGCACTGTCATAACATTGTGCTTGATGAGTAAGCTGGCTATATGATGGGAAAAAAAACGTATGCCACACTGCAGCTGCTGAAGGTGTATAATGCATCTTTAAAGTATAAATAGTGAGTATATGATGGCCATATGGTTGCTGCCTGCTGTTATCCTCTCTGTTCACATTATCACTATAACCTACGTACTGTAGTTACAGTAAGACTCATAGAAGACTCACATAAATAAAAAGTGACATTCATAAACAATAAAGCATAACCTAGTGGGATTTTATAGACACAGCTTCTACAAGCCTTACTCGATCTCTGTATCTGGTGCTGCTAGTCGATGTTGTGAGCTCTTGCTCGCCTACAGTATATTGCTCTGAACATGACAGTCCTGTCAGTTTGCTGATGTGCCACTATAAAATATATATGGTATTTATTGTTGTTGCCTTGCATAATTTACATTCAGAATGAATGCTTTAAAGCTGCACCGGTAAATATTTGTATAGTCACCACCGGCTATGTTACTATGTGTAATGTAAAATGTGCCACTCAGAGTGACAAACCTACAAAGAAACTCGTACAATCAGTGGGCCAAATATATGACTGGAAATAAATGAAAATAGCAAACATTTAGCACCTGTTGTGTCCTACTGCCTCTAAATGGTCAAACTAATCTAAATGAACACCGTGTTTATACATGTTTACACGATAAACAGTGTCCAGATTTTCCCAATATCCCCAGTCTACAGTGCATTATTTATTCAGACAATATATGTTTTGTTAATGACTTGATATCTTGAAACATCACAGTAGAACATAAAAAAAACTTGTTTGCAACACAAATAAGGGAGAGACATTTAGAAAATTAATGATCTTCACTGATTACTTTTCATTCAGATTAAGAAAACCTTGTATTATGTTTCTATTTTATAAAATTGTGGGAATCTGCTTACAATCATCGATTTATTCTGTGTGTTTTCATTTTTTTTCTTATCCACTGAAGACCTGCCAGGTTCTTTTTATCTCAGGGAAGCTGGTTCTGGCAGACAAGGTTCACCGGAGAGCACCCAAGCTGAGCGTCATGGGTGAAGCCACTTCACAAAAGGTTCCCTGCCCTTTTACTGGGCAGGATTTATTAAAACAGCCAGCTTCTGACAATTCAATTGAAAATCCACTGCTGGGTCTGTTTTCTCTCTAACTGAAGTGACCCCTTCAAAGCACATGCGAGGAGGGGGAGCAGTGGAGAGACAAGGAGGAGAATCAGACTTTTAGAGCGCTTGAGATGACTGACAGGTAGAACACGCTGACTGATAATAAAAACAAAGCAGTAGGAATATGTGTCGGTGGTGTGAAATGACTTCAAGCTATAAATGCCTGCAGTTAGGAGCAACAGTGTCGAGTGTAGAATAGGTAGTGTTTCACATGGTAACACACACTGAGCAGTGTGTCAATGTGTGTGCTTCTATATAAACTTGCCTGTTCCCCAGTGGAAAACCAACGTGTGTCAAATTTTGCCCTTTTGCCATGTCTGTCGCTGGTCCTCTGATGGTATTTGCGTTCATGGCCAGTTCTCATTTGCTCAGTCGCTGCCTTGCTCACACACTTTGTGCCAGGCGCGCCAGCATGTGACATTCACAGAGGCTCGTGAAAAGGACAGTGGTCTACACTTTGTGTCTGGATTCTCGCCTCTAAAAACCAATTTGAGCCACGAAGCTTTGGCATAATCCTCATAAAGCTCCCAAGTTATTCACAGGATGGTTACCAAGTGAGCCTTAAGCTTTGCCAAACAATGACTTGATGGCAGAAAATGCCATTTGAGATTTGAGCACGGTTAGGTCAGCTGGTGCATGGAAGACATTTAAATTTAGTTACTTGCTATGTTAAATTTTTTGTTTGCAAAACCAAACAGCATTGTCCTGTAGGAAATCTGTCATCCTACTCCAGGTATATATTTATAAGATATTTTGTTTAAACAACCCAGGGTTTTGGGACTGTCAGATAGTCCACACTACATCCCAGCATATTTAATAGAAAAATAACATTGCAAACAAGTCGTATAATCAAAATATGATTGGTAATTTGGGTTATACTGTATAAATGAAATGCCAGTGAATTTCCTTTACATGACTGTTTACATTTGTGATTACATGAATAATCAGGCCATATCAATTATGTCAACTGAGCAATGTGCTGCTAAGTTCTATCAAGTTTTGAATTGGTAAATATAATTATTTTAAACTTTACTACTAAAGTTACTTATTATTACTTATTACTATTACTAAAGGTAAACATAACTATTCCAAACTATTTTTATTCTATTTTAATTAGTCAACCTTAATTAACCTAAAACTTTATTTAATCAGGAAATTTAGATCTCTTTTGCAAGAGAGATGTGGGAACAAATGACCAAATAAAATATCGTAGTATAGTATAGTATAATAAATACCATCAACCACCACATGTAGCCTGTAGCAGCCTGTAATCTGGAGAATGATTTGCAGTGTTGCTAACAGCAGACAAGATGATATCATCAGCATGATAGCGTACATTATAATGCCGAGTTGGAACACAAACATTTTTTATATACAAAGTAAAAAGCAGCAGGCGGAGGTAGTGCGGTGGTTAGTACTGTCGCCCAGAGTTCAAATCCACGGGTCAGCCAGGTGCCTTTTTGTAGAGTTTGCATGTTCTGTTCTCCAGGTACTCCAGCTTCCTCCCACAATCATAGACATGCATGTTAGGTTAATTTGTCACTTTAGATCGCCCAAAGGTGTGAATGTGAGTGTGAATGTCTGTCTCAATATGTCAGCACTGTGATAGACTGGATACCTGTCCAGAGTCTACCCTGCCTCTCAACCAATGACAGTTTGGGTAGGCTCCAGCACCCTGTGACCCTTAAGAGGACAAACGGTTAGGATAATGGATGGCTGGAATGCAGTGGGCCAAATACTGATGTTTGTGGAACAGCAACTGAGGTTTTACGGGAAACATGGTGCCACCTGGATTTCCAGTGTCTCATACAGAATGAAGTGCCTCTGGGTTCAAAAGCTTTTCACTGACAATCTGTTCTGTGCAGTGCAGTGGGAAATTGCTATGAGAGGAAATTAAAAGATGCAAAACCAAAAGAATTAAGCTAAAAGACGCCATTAAGCTTAGTACAAAATAAGGTAACTTCTGTGGGTTCATTGCTTTAGGTTGCCCGATTCACTTTGCACAAAGGCACCTGACCAATAATTAGCATGAATAATTCATTACAGCCACTTTAAATAGTTTCATGTTGTTGTGGACAGGGGTCAGCATGGGCATTCTGACCTTTCCGCAAATATACTGCCCCACTGTGTGTTCGAACAGCTGTTGATCATGGCCAGCTTTACACTTCTCCCATACTGACCACTGTCCACCACTTGAGGCCGATTGGTGTCTACAGTTTACTATATATTAAAAAATGTCAGTACGAATTGGCCTCTGGTCTGTTTCATATAAAGATATTTTTGTGACTCAACAGTACACATTTCAGCATTAGTTGTTCTTTGGAAGTGACTTTCATTTCAAGTTAAGCTATGATAGAAAATTGTTCACATTATCCAAGCATCCCACCTACTAAAAAAAAAAAAAAAACAGCAGAAATCATAGGAAAAGCTGTATCTCTTGTGACCTTTTCAGATACATACTGTTCTTACGAGGCAGAATCAAAGGCCAACTGGCCTCTAGACTGTGCCACCAAATGAATACTCTGTGCCGAGATAAGGTGTTGTGGTTGCACAAGACTGTAGCTCAAGCAGCTCAAGGCTAGCTCACATCCATTAGTTGTTGCTTGGAGCCTAGTTTTGCTCTTCGCTAAGACAGGTCTTCAAGGTCTGAGATGCACAGCAGGTCGTAGAGGCCCTGAAAGGGGCAGAGGTGGAGTCTACGGAGGCCGAAAGGTTGCTTGCTCATGGGTGATAGGGTCAATACTTTGTTTTCTAATGCTAAAAGCAGATGAGTGTCTCAGGGCATTCTGACAGAATAGGTTAAACCACAGAGATGTAGGTTGTCATGTATGCCTCTATTTGTGAGAGGTTTCTACCACCTCCCACAAACGCCACTAAACCTGTGAAGGGAAAGGAAAAACCATCACATTTCTCTGTATGTCTACTGCTTGCTCATTAATTTGGATCTTCAGTGACTACTTTTTTTTTCCTCAATGCTTCCTACTACTGTCCGGTACACATTTTAATTTGTGCACAGCTAAAATTCATTAGTGCACATTTTGCATGCATTCGTGCAGATATGAGAAGCATTTACATTTAAAAGAATGTAATTGACAGATAAGTCCTAACTTAACAAAACATAACTCCTCAACCAAGTTTTTAATTGGTGCTACTAATAAATAATAATAACTAAAAATGTTGGCGGGCGGCAAGTAAAAAAAAAAAAGAAAACAAAAATGAAAACTACAACTTGAAACCAGCATTATATTTTTTATGGACTTTACATTACATTATAAACCACCATGTTTGTTTTAAATTTTTTTATTGTGAATGTCCACAACACAGCTTTTCACTCCTCAATTCATCATCATTCCCGAACTGACAGGGGAGCTGATTGATAGCAACAGGGAGTCACTTTGGACATGTGCATAGATCATTACCACAAAATCTGTTATCTTTGTGTCACTTTGTATTAAATCAACAACAAGTGAGAGCTGACTGAGAAAGTGCAGTGCGCTTCTGAATAAGACATTTCATTTCACAAAACAGCAGATTCCCTCAGAACTGCCGTGATGAAAGTCCTGCTTAAATGGGATCTGGATGGTTATGGGACCCAGATTTGATTTAGACATCATTGCAGGTTATTGCAGGTCAGTTCCAGCACCAAGCTTTGCAGGTACACGTTTACTAAAATGGACCCTGCTGCAGGTTTCTGGCTTGGGGAATGGCAGTGACACTATGCAGATCAGTCAGCGCACCACTTTGAATCAGAGTGAACTATCTCAGCAGCTGTAACTTGCTGTTTTTCCACAGACTTTTATTAATGCTAAACACAATCTCACCCTCTTAACAACATCACTGTAAACAAATGATACTTTTGCAGACTGTTCTCTATGTTGCACTGAATGTAAATAATGTAACCTAAACGCTATGTACTCTCATTTCCATCATGAATACCTGCATACTACAATATGGGAGTATTGGATACTACACATGTTATTCACACTGTTTGTAAGAATATGTTTACAGAGTATTAAAAATGATACCTTCAACGCTCAAGCTGTCATTTTGGGCTGGGATTATTAGGATTTGCTAATATTCCCCTTTACTGTACCTCTAAGCACTGATGTTTCCAAATAAAGCCTGAGAGAGCTGCTAGTATAGATACTGATATCACATTTCTCTCCTTTTCTTCTCCTCCCCCCTCCGTTGAACTATGACACTATCAGCCAATGATCTGCGTCTGATGTTTACATCAAACCAGGACACCTATGTAAGTCAGGCTAAAGGGGAAGGAAAGGATTTAAAAACGCTTTCTGCTTCCCGTTTTGTTCATTTCCACAAGAAGTAACAGTAAAGAAAAATGTAATTGAGACATAAAAAGATGCACAGCCAAAGAAATCCATATCTATTCCCCACAGACAGCACATATTGTTGTTGACGGTTTCACATAGTGATGATGTGAATCTATATTTCAATTCACAGCTCATAATTACTCTGCCATTATGCAGCCTTAACACTGGTGTTTGTAATAAATGCAGGGCTGCGATAATCTGTTTTAGTTAGATAGAAGCTTCATTAATATGGAGAATACGGTGCGGAGTGGCATCAGTGCCGGCAAACAGAAGGAAAAATATCATGTTTTTTATTCACTTTTTTTTTTAATCTTGAAATTTGCACACTCCTGCAATAAACAGCATTAAGTCAAAGTGGTTACCATTTTGTTTGTTTTCAGAAAAGCTGATGCATGATTTTTTTTTTTTTTACCATTAGGTTTAGAAGGGTACAGCTCTGATCAAGGTTACCCCCCTCCCTCACGTTTAACAGTTACCAGCTTGGTAAAATTGAAGGTAATATGTAAAGTTCTAGCTCATGCATGACTCCATGCCATTAGGTTAAACATATCTAAACCTACCAAGGTAACTACCCATTCAGTCCTTCCTCAAGCTCCAAACAAGTGTGGTAAAACAAACCCATCAATTCTGCATGTATCTGGGAAAACAAACAATTCCCTGTAATAAGCGACACAGTAAAACAGTCTAATGAGCAAACATGTCAGCAGACAACAACGGTCGTCGCTGTATCGTCTGTAGCTTTAACCCAGAACTAGTGATAGTGCAAAAAAAGCTGATGTTGAAGCTTTGGGAAGGTGCAAGGGGAAAAAAACAATGGCCAGATGAATATGCCTTCCACTATTGTTGCAATGTTATGACCAGTCTAATGAGATCTACGGAGAGTTGGGCCTCATCTCCAGTACACTCTCCTGCACAGGAAATCCACTGTGGGATTGTCCTCAGACACATCTCCTTGGATGGATGGATGCATTTGCTGATGTTCCAGACAACATAGCATCAGTCAGTGCCTTTTTATGGTTTACATATAAACACATTAAAATCCTGTCACAACAGCACGTTTACTGTGCCCATTTGCTGCACACACAGAGAAATTTCTTTGCTGTCCTCTAGGAATATAAATTATTTTGTATTCCTCTTATTCATGTAATGCAATAAATCACATCCCCAGACATTGTTTTTTTAAAGTAGGGATGAAATAAAATGTGATCTCTCACCTCAGGAAAACCGCAACCTACTCCCTTTCTCTCTCTCCTACACACGTGCAGGCGCACACTCGTCACACAATGCTTTTGCACTTCACTACAATGCAGTGGCCATCTCTGCTCACCAAGAGGCAACAGAACAATAGAGGAGCCCGACAACAACACAGCGGCTGCCACTGAGGTCACATCCACAACACTAGCTGAATATTTGTTAGCAGTTTAATTTTAGCTCTGCCAGACCATCTGCTCGGCATTTGTAGATGGCGAGTGAGAAGTGATTAATCAGTCAAACTATTGCTTCCAATGCTGCACCTCTTCATTTCCAGTTTAAAAAAAAAAAGAGGCAAGTGCATTTGCTGCTCCTTCATCTGTCACAGGTAAATGAATCATGTGGAAGTATGGAAATAAAAATCCAGCCTCATGATTCTCTAGCCTAGTGACTCAGTGGAAAGTAATACCATATATGATTTAAATTCATGGATCAAATGAGTAAAATAACCACATCATCATCTCAGTATCTATTAAAAGTAGTTAAATTAAATGTGTTGGACTCCATGATTAGGTCTGAAAATGTGCAGAATTTATTTATTGAAATATTAGGTTATACCCCCTGTAGCATGATTGTTAAGTGTTTCCCTTAAATTTGTTCTCCAGTCCTACGAAACTTAAACCACTGATTTTGCTCGTACCTCCGTTCTTAAGTTAGTGAATCTCAGTGTCCTCGTAGTTAAAAGTGTTACGTTTATACTGTAGGGTTGTAATCTGTATTTGTACAGTTTGGGAAAAGTACAGTGATTGAATGTGCAGATCTGCTCAGCACACCACAAACATCTGTGCACATGGGGCACCACATACACACAACAATGGCAAAGAACATGCAAGTGGCATTACTCCGCAATAATGTGATCACTCCCTAAGGCAATGTCTCCTCCCAGGCAACGTACTATAAATTATGACATGACAGCAAAAAAGGCTGCTGCAGTGACGACACACAACGATGACACTGATTAGCTACAGGCTAAGGATCATAGTCTGTGTCTGAAATCCCTCTCTATTTACTGTAGAGTGCACTACATTTGCTGACATACACTTTAGTGGGCAAAAGTCCACCATGAGATGAAAAAAAGTTTCGGACATTACACATACTTTACTTTCTAACAAAGTACAATGCAAGTTTCCCATGTTACAAATGAAACAAATGATCATCTTGTGGCTGAAACAGCTGTTAGTGACGACGCAATGCTATGATGATTAGTTTGTTTCCACAGTCTCACTTCACTGCTCACTATTTAGTGAACTACTGTCTGTAAATTATTCAGGTAATAGTGTGTTTTTAGACACAGCAGCTGCAGCACTGCAGGGCTGTGTGTTGATCAGTAAGTGAGGAAGTATTCAGATCCTTTATTTAACTAAGAGTAAGGATTAAGAACAACCTTCAGAGAGTCATAAAAACTGCATGAAGGATCATTAGCTTGTCTCTCGGTAAACCAGCTGCTGCAGCAACCAAGAACAGACCATCATTACAGACCCCTTTTCGCCCTGGATGCACCCTCTTCACCTGCATGGCAGAACACTAAATACAACCTGAGGGATCACAGAACAGAGACTCCCGCAGCACACTGCAGCAGGTTCAGCTGGAGATTCTTCAAATCAGCAATAACTAAAGACACCCGGGCTGGAGAAAGGTAATCAATCTACAGTACCCCACGTAATACGTACTTCTTCTGACCCCTACAAGCTCAGAGATGCAAAGTGAAAAAGAATTAAGTAGGCTTCTCAGAAGTACTGTAAAGCACTCGCACACAGGAGCTGAAGACAAGTAGGTGTTTATCCAAACTGAACTGAGTACTGAATTTGCTTATATAATCCTTTTAATATAAATTTTTTTGCCTTTCCGTTCACTGATTAACTTTTTTATTTAAACTACTGTCTGAAAACTGGAGTTTTGAGTGGCTGTCTAATTGTTGTTTACAACCTGCAGCTACAACCTGAAAATGAGGTAGGACTGAAATGATTTCATGTCCTTGAAATGTTTTGCAGCATTGAAATGTGCTGAAGACGCTCAGCGCAGTAAAATAAATCAAAATTTTAATCAAATTGTAATCAAATGTGTATTCGCACATTAGCAGAATATGTGGCTTATTCAACTACACGTCCTGATTTAGAATCCCTGTCTAACTAAACTAACTAAATATTGAACTGACTGACTTAGTGACATAAAATAATATTATCAGGGAAATTAAGATTTCTGATAGCTTGACTAGAGAAGAAATCTCACTTTGGTAAAGTTGTTGGAACTACAGTAAACGTTTGAAGAATTAGCTCATGTACTTTACACCGGTTTATTTACATACCAGCTCATGTTCATGTGCAATAGGCCTGGTTGTGAAACCTGTATAAGCTACAATAAGACACATGCTCAGTTTAGCATGAGATGATGAGATGCTCAGAAAAAGTGTACTGCTACACATCTGGTGAAGACACGGAGACATGTGTAAAACTGCAGTAGTCGGTGTGTCCAGCCTCAGACAGTGTGTCCACTTAATGTCTTACAGGATACTGAATCAATCACTCAAGTTGCACCAGTGATTGCAATGAACTTTCCCAGAAGAACTTCCATTCTCTGTATTTTAATCAGCCCATTCTCCAGATGAAAAGAAGGTGTGTGTGTGTGTGTGTGTGCGCGCGCTTGTGGTGGGGGAAGAAAGAATAAAAAGAAGCCTTTCATATTCTCTTCCGAAAAGGAACTCAATTAAGAGGTCCCAAAAGGACCCTTTAATGGCTTATGAGAAAAGCAGTGATGAAAGAGACAGAGGTTATAAATATTTCAGGTAATTTTGTTATCTATTCATCTCTTCTTCCATATCTAGTCAGCGATCTGTCTCATTATCTCACAGCTGGATTGTTTTACTCACTCGCTCACGTTTCTGTTGTTCCAATACACACTGTGTTTCCAGACAATGTGTTTTGTGCTTTTACTGAGTTAGTTTCATGTTTTATACAGTTACTCTAACAACTGCCAATATATTCCTATACATAAATGTTAGTTTTGCTCCCCTCTTGTCAGCCATTGATATTTCATTTAGCAAACCGAACCATAAAAGTTTTTACACTTGTAGTACAAACAGCAGGGGTCAAACGCTGTGTATACATCCATGGTTGTGTTTTATAGATCTCAGATTTCCTCTCCACTGATTTTCACTGCTGCCCACAAATGGACGTAGACCTGCCTCTAATCTAGTTTCTCTCTGTCTGCACCATTATTCTTTACACATGGCGAAGAAAACAAATGCTAAAATAAGACGCGAGACTTTACCAAATATCTGTTGCATTGGCAGTGTTCTCAACTCCAGAGCTGCCGCCACAAAGCGCAGCTCTGGCTATTTATAGCGCCCACAGTGTCATTAATTCATCACACGTTCCAGAAAAAAAACATCATCAGTGGTGATATCTCAGTCATTATCATTAAAGGTCAGAAAGGGAATTAGTAATATTCAGTTAATGGCATTTATAATGGAATGGTGCTTCACAAAAAACAGAAGGAAAATGAACAAAAACATAAAAAACTTTTTTTTTAAAAGACTAGTTGGAAAGAATCGAGCAGTATACAACCCTCATGAGAGATCGTGATAATAATCAATTTGCAGTTATGTTCAATATAGATCTAATATTCAATATGTGAATGGAAGTCATTTATCTTTTGACTGGAGCTCCGCTTACTGTACAGCTACTTGTCATTTTAAGTGCTTTGTATTGAGATAATTAAATTAGAACCAGGTTTGTAAGTGTAAAAATGTTCGCGGGCTATATGCAAATCCTCCAGACCAGAACAAGGTGGTGTTGTACCTGAGGCAGCGAGGTAAAACCCAAACATGTCAAATGATGATAAACTTCAGCTTTCTAATATGCTTACAATGAACGGTGATGTCATAACTTTAGCTGGTGTATAGGCAAAAACCAAGTCTTAGACAAATAAGTTGGTGCAGCTAGATGAACAGTTAGGTACGGACTGTAATTCTTATGCATTAAACTACAATTTTGCCATATGCATTGCAGTGAGAGAGGAGGAGGGTGATGTACAGTCACAGCATTACTGCACCGCCACAAAAGTAGACGGCTGAGAAAGAATCTATCCTACCACTGCTGACAGCCTACACGGAGGTGGAGGAGGAGAAGTTCAGAGGAAGAAGAAGTTCAGATTAGTTCCTGAAATCCTCTGAATGCTGCACAGCGTGGTGTCAATAATCCCTGCTGGGATTTGTACGAGGGAGGAGTACTTGTTGGGCATCTGTAGGTTAATGTGTATTCGCCACCGCTCTTCTAACCGTCCACTTGTTATCACAGCTCAGTATAACTCAGAGTTCAGTTGTTGTGAATGATTAAACAGAAAAACACAATTACATCATGAGATAATATTAAAAAATTAATTCAATTCAACTGTCATCCAGCGAATACGTTCCTGCGCGATTATTCTCAACGCACTGGGGAAATAGCGAAAGGCTAAAATGCTATGACTGAAAGGCAGCTTGACGCGTATAATACTTTGCCTCGGAACATACCCACTATCTTCACTTGCTTAATATGTAATGGCAATGTGTGTAGCAGGTCCAACCACCTGGGGGCTCTGGAAATGTGTTGATTTTTTGATTGCTTTCTAAGAAGCAGATGGATCTGAGCAGCTGAACAGACCTGATCACAGAACAAATGAGCCGAATGACAATGAAACATTTTTTTTTTTTAGAAGGTAAACTGCCACAAAGCAGGTGAACAAACTATGCAGCAATGTTGATGATAATACTGTATTGATATTAGGTATTTATACAGTGCTACTATAGGTATGTGCTGTATAACGTACAGTAAGCGTCTGTATGATTACGCTAGAATAATTTAAATCTTACTTTGGCTCCCAAAAGTTTACTTTCAGTAAGATAACTAATGCTTCTCCAGTCTGGTAGTGAGTCAGTGCTCAGGGATTGTTGATGCTTCTACTTTTCAGTCTATCAAAAGCTCATATTGCAGTGTGACTCATAATAACATATTTACATTAAGAGTGTAAGAACACTGTCAGAGTGTTTGAAGATCTGTGTAAGATAGGCAGTGATGGTTGCACGATCGAACTGTGAACACATACTGTGTTCTCACCTTTTAAACTCACATGGCAAACATGTAACATTTAACTATATAGTTACACATGCAGCAGATATAACTGAAGCTATTAGCATTATTAGATGTTACATCCATCTCTTTAGTTGTTAATTGATCTACATTGTTTGCTAGCTAATTGCTGTCAACTCGCTGATTGTTGTTAGGCAGGTAATATACTGTGCTCTGGATATTTTTTTTTCACAAAAATTAGCTGAGATGGATTCAAAAAAGTGAAGCTGTAGGTCACAAAACCAAAACAATGAGCTAAAAGACACAAAAAAGCTAAGTAGAGCTGAGGGCCAATGAGTTTAGTGATAATTCATGTTGATAATAAGTGGTTATTTTTCAAAGTATATACAAAATATATTAATGCAACTTTAACAACTTTCAGTTCAAAAATGTTAGGTGCGTATATCTTAACTTTGGTGATCTCAGCAATATGCATGTGAAACAGCTGTGCACTTTTAGACAAAGAACCCCTTTATAATAGCTAAGATGGATTGCTCTCACAGGAGACAAAAATGCCACACTAATTACTGAGAAAAATATGATCACTGAAGGGAGCTGTTATGCTTTGGGCCCTTTTCTGAATTAGTATGTTACACAGTGGAAAGTATGCTTAATCACTGTTCACAGCGCCGGGCTGCTCGGGAAGGTGAGCCAGGCTAATGGAGGATGGTTCATCACTCGGCACACACCCAGTGTTAGGGTGAGACAAGGGAGCAGAGGAGAAGAGGTGGGCTAAGGAATAGATAGATAGATAGATAGATAGATAGATAGATAGATAGATAGATAGATAGATAGATAGATAGATAGATAGATA
>JAUYWH010000018.1:23517050-23547107 GCA_034779795.1 Ctenopoma multispine
ATAGATAGATAGATAGATAGATAGATAGATAGATAGATAGATAGATAGATAGATAGATAGATAGATAGATAGAGTTCCTTTGTGTTGTGGTTATTAACATCTTATAATGGAGTGGATTATCCTGCTATCCTGTGCATGGTGACTAGCCAAAAACTTAAATCCTCTGCTTATTTTTGTTGTGTTTTGGACAGAATTAAAAGATTATGAAGCAAACAACTTCCCATCCAAATGTCTATTATGTTCGCACAGGCATTGTTTAGCCAAAATGTGAACTACGGCAGAGGATTTCACTGCAGTAGTTGTTCGACAAGTGTCAATAATTGCCATTGAAAAGAGTATTGCATTATAAGCAAAAATATCACAACTGTTCTGTATGCAACTGTATGAAGGAAACCACCATCTATTCAGACTGTTAACCATCACATTTCAAGACAACAGGGCCGAGCATTGCAATACTTACTCATAAGTACTCAGAGAAAGAAAGAATCGAAATTTCTTTTAATTTTGCAAAAGTGCCCAGTTGGGTCAAAGGATGAACTGATTTTTTGATGGTCAAAAGTCAATGTGACCTTGCAACATCTCAGGAAGGCCTGAAGGAGATTTAATTACATCCGGCACAAAAAATCGTAAATAAATCTCACAAACTCACAAGTGACTTGATTAGACTATGAGCCTAGACAGTCAAGCTTGACTGATGCAGTAATTATAGTTTTCTTGTGAATTAATACCTGGAATAACTTTTAAGGCATTTTGAGATATCAGGAACAAACAAGTTTGACATATAATCACTGCTATCAGACTCACTGTTAGTTTATTTATTCATTTGAGTTATGCTGTACATCCATCCATCCATCCATCCATTATCTACCGGTTTTATCCGAAATCGGGTCGCGGGGGGTGCTGAAGCCTATCCCAGTTGTCTTCGGGCGAGAGGCGGGGTACAGCCCGGACAGATCCCCATCCATCGCAGTATGCTGTACATGTGAACAATATTTTCTGTAACATGAATGTTATTAAGAATACCGTGGTAAATGTAAGTTAGATGCAAGTGAAAGCAGCCAATGAGATATGTTTTATTTTTTGTTACATATGTTCAGTGCTACTAAATGTTAGCGGACTTTAGTAATTAGCGGTGTGATGACTACTCTCATTTCAGTGATTGTAATTTAGCGTCTTTGAACAAGCAGATTATTCAAGTCACGGTTGTGTTGTGAATATTTATTTTATTGTATCACTTATTTTTGATGTTTGTATGTGTATTTTAATGCATTTTACTCGTCTTTTATAGTACTCATGACATGTAGAAGGCATGTGGAAGACAAACATGCAATAAATGCAAGTCAGAAAGAAAACACCTTGTGTCTTGACTTAACTGAGGCGAGCTACATCCACATTTTAAGTTGATGTTTCTGATCACTTTCAAATCTGATCAAATAAATTTTTTTTATTTAACACTTTAAAATCAACATCATGTTGATCAAAGTACTTCACATATACATAATAAAAGAAAGCAGTAAAAGCTATTTGAGCAGGCAAGAGTAAGAAGAATAAAATATGAATTAAAATAAATCACAAGGAGATAATAAAATAAAGTAAATAAATAAATAAATGAAAACAGAGAGATCAGTAAAACATGGGGGCAATTAAGAATCAAACTCTACTGTGCATTAAAAGCCAAGGAAAAAAAATAAGTTTTAAGCCGTGACTTAAAAGCAGTCAAATCTGGGGCTGTTCTAATGTTCAGGGGCAAACTGTTGCAGAGCTTTGGGGCAGATACAGCAAAGGCACGATCGCCCCTAAAATGTAAGTCCAATATTGGCTGTGTGTGTTTGGTCTCAACTTGTGGCTCTCACCAATAAACACTCTATTGTGTTTACCAGCTTCTCTCTAACTGTTTGTCACGTTTCATTGCACGTTTTAGCAGAAAACAGCTTCCTGTTGCAGCTGAAAGTACAGCAAACAGTAGCACTGAGGGATGGACAGCTAGACAATGAGCTAAAACAGAGAGCTGATAAATCTGTGTAGTTTTATGCACTGTTAATAAAAATGTTGTTTCTGTCCCTTTCAAAGAAAGTATCCAGGATTGTTTTGTTGAACTGATCATCAGTGGTAAAACAAAGAAATGAGTGGAGTGAAATATGGTTATGAACGGTAGTCTCTACATATGTTTATATCATAAACAGGTTTTTAGTTTGTTTGCTTTTCTCAGTCAATGTATAGTACATTCAATATACAGTGCAATAATATTGTATTACTTACTTTATTTGGTACCTACCTTTACATCTGGGTAGGGTAATGTTACACCAGGTAAAGCCAGTAGGAAAACATTTTATCACAAGCCGAGAAAGTAGGAAAACTATAGTAAATCTGTCTAGAGCATGTTTCTGCTGCTTTTACATTACTTACATGATTGATAATATGTTTCTGAATGGCACACGCATGCAATGATGAGGCACAGCTGTATCAGCAAGCAGTCCAGGGAGTCTTATGATGTTGCTGGTGGAGGATTGTGACTATGGGATGAATAACCCAACACAACAGCTCTGAACTAACAGCTCTGATTTAAAATCTGATCCTTCATCCCTCAGCATCCGTTTGATGGATCTTTATGTATGTCTATGCATACTATGTGACATAGAACTGTATTTACTGGTTAATAAAATTACAATGTCTTCATAAAAATTGGGTGGAGGAAACAGAAAGTAATCTACAAAGGCCATGGTGTGTAAAATTGGATTTTCCATAGGAGCCACAGAGAGGAACAGTTGTCGATAGAGGTGGATACACACAAGCGTGTTTATCGTTTTTCCTTTTTAATGCAGAGGGAAAAAAGTTCATGAAGAATAATAGCCCTATATACATTGTCATTTGCATCCATTGTTTGGGAATCATAGTTATTGGATAACATAGCACCAATACAATATCCCATTTGTCTGACTCAGCGTTCTCCTGCAATTTAAATCGGTGCATTAATTCAGGACAAATTTGGCAAAGTTATGATCATGAAGTTCTGTCACAAATAGGTGCGCATGTCACAGTACATTACCTCTGAATTAAAGGATAGGTTCACATTTTTTTCAAATCTGTCTTAAAATAATAGTCAGGTGCCCATGTGAAAACTGAAAGAGGTATGTCTTGCTGTAATCATTCCTCACCATGAAGAGATCACTTCCTGTAGCCCTCTGAATGGAAGTGATAGGGGCGAACATTTTTTATACTCTATGCAACATTACATACAGTTTAGTTTGTTATATGTTATCCACACATGATTTTTTTGTAAGAATTTCTTGTTTGGGTCAAATGTAGCAGATTTTGTCAGTTTGTATTTAAAAGTTTTGTTGAGCCAAATCCTCGGGTCGTGCTCGAATCATGACAAGATGGACCTGATTTTGGGACTATTACATATGAGGTGGCAGAATAACTGTTGTCAGGGAACAGCACATTTCTGGCAATAAATTGATTTTTAAGTGGCCATTAGTAACTAATTCCTCTAGATCCCCTTGTTAAATAAGCACCTGCAACTTTCTACTATTCCCTGACATTTCCCCCCCTTGCCCCTCCTGGTGATAAATATTTTGTATATAATGACCTGGTGGAATCTTAGGGTGCAGTGCCCCAACTACAGTGACAAAATGCGAGTACATATTCATTTAATCTAACTTATTTGGAAAGTTGGAAGCTTAGATTATCTTCAGAAAAATGTTTAAATACATTTTAGCATCGGAAGAAACTATCTAAATCGTATTAACAGAAGAAATGGATACACCAAGTAAAACCATCTTGTGACCGCGGCAAGGACAAAATATTGTATGTTATCATGCCGAATGTTGTAGTAGAGTAGCAACATGTTTTTACTCATTTGTGTTGCGCTAAAATATCTCAATAACGTCTGGTTATATTATCACAAAATTTTGTACACATATTAATTTCTCCTCAGGTTGTATTGTAATAACTTGTGTGAGCTCCTTTTCATCTATCACCATCATCATACCAAAATATAAATTTTCCAATACTTGTCCACCCTCAGGTGTAATTTGTGTTTAATGCTAACTAAGACTGTGGATGAGAGCATGGTGAATATTACACCTGCTTAACAACTGGTATTGTGAGCGTGTTAGACTGCTGACGTTTAGCTTCACGGTGTTACACAGACGTAGTGTTACACTTGCAGGGAATCCATGCCTAGTCCTGGAAAGTGTGGTTCTTGTCTACAGTACAGGCCCCCAGGGTCAGCGCTGGCCTTAGTGGTCAAATAACAGTGGCCCAAAAAGCATTTTCTCAATGAGAATCAAAACAGCTATGGGAGCAGCTATGAGTCCTACGAATTGGCTCTTTTTATAAAAATTTGATCTAGTCCTTCCAATATTATTTGGAAAGTCTTGAGGGGTAATTTTAGTTTATCCCACTTCATGCGTGTGGGGACTGAAAGAGTTTAGAGCGTATGTTCTATGGGCCCAAAAACGCAGAAAAATCTAGGTCATTTTTACAGATGGAATCCAGAACAATAAGTTTTTATAAATATCCATGCACAACATGGGTAGGAAACCCTGGTCCTAGAAAGGTGCAGCCCTGCTTGTTTTCCAGGCACTTACAGCGTCTGATTGACTGAACACACCTAATCCAGGTAATCAGCAGGGAGAAGGGCAGAGACAGTTGGAAAACAAGCAGGGCTGCGGCTCTCCAGGACCAGGGTTGCCTACCCCTGGTCTGCCGGTTGAAAATACACACCTCCCGTTAACAGTAAATGCATCTTGTTCAGTTTCTTTTCCCAGGTGTGTTGTGCCAGGATACCACATGCGCATCTGGTAACTGAAAATTAGTTGGCTGCACCATCAGTTTTAGAAAAATTGAGTACAGAGCAATACATAGCCAAAGGGACAAAGAGAAGTCTCCGGTGTAACTCATCAATCACTGTGACAGTTTGCTTTGTACATCCCCACACCCCCCACCTACCCACCATTCCCAAGTGGTCCATGCTATCACTGATTGGGTTGCTATGCATGGACACAATAAATGTAGCTGTATGAAATGTGGGATGTGAAAGAGCATGGTCACCGCCTGGCTGCTTGTTCAAACAGATGCCCCTCTGTCTCATCAAGTTGTAATTACGGAGGCATAAATATCATTCACCGCTTTTCCTTTCAAAGCATCATGTGTCTTTTTTTTTGTTTTCTGACTGGTTACAAACGAGATCTGCGGTACAAAGGAATAAGATGCAGAGTCTTAATAGGACACATGTACATAGACAGAGGGCCAGCTGGACCATCTGTCCAAGTGCCCTTTTGTGTGAAAACCGAATAGTTTTTCAGAACTGCTCTAAAAACAGTAAGCATAGAATAATGACTTTGATATTGCCAGAAAAAATACATTATTTCTATATTTAAAACCAGCATATTAATAATTCTGTGCAGGTTTCTACACAGGGGAAATTTACTGACTGAGGTTGTTTCAAGAAGGTTGATAGAGAGAGATTGTTCATGGCCCTCAGTTTTATTCATTCTGTACTAATTAAGCCACACGCTGAAACTGTATGTGAAAAGTAATGACTTACATAATATCTAAGCAATTTCAAACATCTTTCTATTCACAGAAATGTCCACGAGCTATGGCATTGACTGACAGGGTCTTTTCATGATCACAAAGGCTTATTCCTTCAACTAGTGGCCTAATTACCCTATAATCTTTTCCTTTTGTGCTAGGGCAAAAGATCAAACATACTCCATTAAAGTAGACCTCAGTGAACCATGTTGCCACTTCTGCACCACAAACGAATGCTCTTCTGGCGTGCCGCGATAGTAATAACATCTCAGTCTGAAGCATGACAAAAAATGATCACTGTCAAAACTGATGTATTTTCAGAGTAGTGAATTTCTACTGCATACTGTTTCTTTTCTATCTGCTAATAGTTTTGGACCGGGTGATTTATTTTGTATTGTCAATAGATACAAAATCTTCACACACTGGTTGGTATTTGTTAGTCATACCTAATAATTGAATAAGTGAAAGATACAAAATGTCTGAATGAGGTCTAGTATAAGGCCCACTCAGCAAATGTATTAGTGATTCTACTGATTCTACTGGTAAATTTGTCCTCTGATTATAATCTACAATGAATGTAACATACTTTGTTAAATACTATTAATAAAACTGAATATACTTACTGAGCTCTGTCACAGCTCAGTAATGGCATATTCATATTATAGTACACAAAGATTTTTTGATGATATCTTACACTGGTTGTGCCGATGTCCTCAGTGCAAGTGTAGCAGGGTTGCATCAGTTTAGCTGATGCAAGATTTTTGTAACGATTTTGCAAAAAATCTATGTTTTGACCGCTAGATGAAAAGTGAAAGGATGACAGAATTCATAGAAATTCTTAAAATGTCATTGAAATCCAAACAGTAGAGGATGTTTTATTTTACAGACAGAAATGTCAACTTTATCATATGATTAGAAGAGTTATGGACTCAGCCTCTGAGGGCCATGAATAGTTGCAGAACTTCAGTCCATCCAACAGGCTAACTCACCAAACAAGCTGAATAATTACTAGGAAATATTCTCACTCCACAGTATTGATAGATATATCTCTGCAGACGCCTGCAGTGCCTCAGCCATATAACTTGACATACAGAGTTCAGTGCCTGTGTTGACAGTGTGTTTATGGGCAGTAATAAAACATTAATGTCTTTGTCAACCGTTTCTTTGACACCAAAATGTGGAGCAATGCTAAAACAAAACTGCAGCAGCCCCTGTCATGCTTAGTTGTTTAGCCAGGAAAGAATTCAGCTAACATCGGAAGAAGGTTATTTATCTTGGCTAGCCGCTGCCCCGGGCTGGAAGCGGCAAAGCACTTAATAGCAAACAAGTGACATCTTTTTTCAAATGATTCAACAGTCATCTAAAAACAGAGCTGACCAGTAGCCTGTGGCTATTGTTAGTGTCTAGTGTGACTTATAGCATTATGTCACTGCACCCGCAGAGGGGCAAATACGGGCTTAGCATAAATTAAAGTCTCCCAAAATAACCATGTAGAACTTCTTGAAAAAACAAAGCAGGCCAAGCAAAGCTCTGTCTACAATGAGCCCTGTACGGAGCGATCTATTTTCATTCTCTGTGCTGATCACTGTACGCCAACAAAATGTGTAGAGCACATTACAGATTTAAACGAAGAAAATTAATGAGTTTAAGTTTTTCTTTTATGGCCTCTTCTTATGTGCAATAACTAGTTTAATGATGTTTGATTTAAAAATGTATTATTTAGAATGAAAACTGCAGCTATAATACTCTAATTATCAGTTAAACTTCTATATTTGCTATACAGTATAATGTGGTCAGATAAAAGTGTGTGTATTTTGTGTGTGTGTGTGTGTATGTTGGGGGAGGTATGACTAGTGTCTGTGCATATGACTAACTGTGCCATACATTATTAATGACTTTCTCCCTTTTATGCATTTTAATACAGTACAGTTTTGCAGTATGGTGAAAAATTAAACAGGATCTTCCTGGCCAGTTGGTCCAGTGCCTGCTGACACAATCTGCCATTGGGAAGGGGAGCAGCCCATGACCCACTTTATGTTTTCGAACCTTAATGAAGTTTAATACAGCACATAAACTCTAATTTTGAGCTGAAGGAGCACCTACTGATCCTTATTCTGAAAGACATATGGAAATACTTTACTTTGTAGTTCCAGACCACAGTATATACACAAAGGATGTGGCTCAGTTTTATATTTTCACTGGGCTTTGGTGTTAACGTATATTGTATTGAGGTGCTGCAAAAACAAGAATTATGAAGTTTTCACCGTCCACACTTTTTATTGTGCATTTAAGCTTAATCCACCACCATAAGCCAAACATTCAGTAAAACTTCAACTCTATAGTGATAGATCCCAGACACAAAGATCTGCAGAAAAAAAATCAAGAAACACAAAACATTCTAGTATTCGGCCACACAAAAGTCTATTATTTTGTTCTGAATATATTTATTAATATTCATGGGACTGTTGGGTTTTCTACTTTCCATATATTTTTTTTAATGTGTAAGGTCTTAAACCTTACACTGTAAAGTGCCTTGAGATGACTTCTGTTGTGAATTGGCGCTATATAAATAAAGTTGAATTGAATTCTGTTTCTGTTTTAATCATTTCAGCTCTTAAAATTCTTCAAAGAAAATAAATCAGTAGACACATTTGATTTAAAGCCAAAAAACATGAGTTAAGTCACATTAGGGAAATAAGACAGAATATCCTTCAAATAATTGCTTGTCTGCTAATATTAGTAAAATCTGTAACTGTCACTCCTTCAGTTCTTTAATGTTATTTAGTGACCTTAAATATTACAAGCTTTTGCATTTAAAATACACAAATGAGGACTTGTATTTGGGATTTTCCCAAACACTTATCAGTACACACAGCATACAACATATGCCGAGAAGTAGGTTTCACAGTGACATCAATGTCCCTGATAGCTAGTTAGATGATTCTTATATCCTCATCAGCTGACAGTAATGTTCACAGATCATAGGTGTAAAACGGGTAATAACAGTAAGGCAGAAAAGGGCCCTCACAGGAGCCTAGTGAAAAGTGTAATGAAGCTACTCCAGCATGATACTTCCTATCATCCCGTGCCAAACCTCCACACAGTTGCAGTAAAGGATGCTCAGTTTTCTTGGCAAAGATTCATGAAGATTTTTGTTGAAGCCTGTTGAAATCCAAAAGCCTCTGCTGTAGCGATGGGAGACCAAGGTGGGCTCCTCAGTGTGTTTCACACGGTCCTTCTGAAGGAATTATGCATAGGTGCCTGGAGAGTAAAATAAGATGTATGCATGTGGCTGACTTACATTGTACAAATCTCATATTCTGTTTTATCTGATTGTCATTTTTTATGATCATGTTTTATTTGTATTCATCCATATTTTGTTATTTTAGGAGTGTGTCGACCTGTTGGAGGATGTTTGGGTGGGTTTTCATATAAAAGTTAGATGTTACCTATGGACAGATATATCGACATACAGTATACTGTATTTCCTGTAATAAAAATACTTTCTTTCAAAGATGAATTGATCTTTTCATCAAACTTAATTAATACAGTTCTAACAGATTTAGACAAATAAAGTCAAATGTTTTTTGTTTTTTTTTATTTTAATTTTGATCTCAGTCAGAAGTCTCATTTCACATCATGTTTGTGTGTTACCACACATTGAGGTTTGTAGCTATAGATAATTTATACTGCTTTAGACTGGATGTTATTTCTGATTAAAAAAAGCTTTTGAATCAACTCAGACTCAGACTGAATCAGACAGTTAGTATCTTTCAGACTATGTGCTGCAGATTTGGTACTTATGGATATTCTTTGTCCTCAAGAGCCTCTGCCAAGGTACTATATCTTTAAAAATAACAGCCAGACCATCATCAACTTTTGTATAGAATGTCAGGGTCTCAGAGGATGTATTGTAACCTGACCTTTTATGTAATGCATTAATCAGGCCACATTTTATGCACAAGAAATATCAAAATCTAATATGTTGTCATTAAATGTAAAGTTTCTGTACAGCTAAACTGCAATGGCAAATGTGTTCTGCAGGGTAACTGCAACCAGATTATGTTTTCTATTAATAAGAGGATGTTAATCATGTACGTATAAGACAAGTGTCAAATACTGTATGTATCAAAAAAATGTTACCAGATAGTCTTTTCTTTTAGATCCTAACCTTCAGTGTTTTTTTTTGTGTGTTTTTTGTGACTAAAGCACTATTGAAATGTGTTATTGTCAGGCACTTGCACCATTCGCTTAATGTTAGGTAAATATTTACCAGTAAATTACAAAAAAAGATGTTTATCTACATCCCCAGAAGGTGCAGCTTTACAATGCATGTTTCTTTAGGGCAATTAATGAATGTTCGCTTCAGTACAAACCTTAAAACAAAGTGTCAGCTTTGGATTCAACATACATAATTCCCCAAATGCACACTTTATATTTTTTAGCTCTAATATCAGTGAGGCTGTAAGAATTTATTTTGCAACAGGTGCTGCTGTACACTTAACTCTGTATTTATTAATTTGATCATTTTGGCCTGAACCTCAATTCTTTCACACCTCTGATGCCACTGTGATGGTAATTATTATAATGACCAATGATTAAGAAAGAAAACCTGAGAATAGTACTGTAAGCTAGTGTTAGAACATTTTATCTGAGCTTAACATTGCCCTGTGCGACAGTCTGATTGATGTTTCTTTAACACTCACCTGTCATTACTTTTTATGTGAAGGCAAACACCCGGAGCCACTGTTGACCTCTGGTGCTGAGGTCTAGTGTTCACACATGCTTTATTGCTCCGAGCTGCCATGATAATTTATGTTGTCAATTTACACCTTGATCATACATAGCTTTGTGCCCCCAGTCTCCATCAAGAAAAGCTCTGGACATCTTACTGCTTCATACTGTGAATTACCACGATCTACTGTTTGATTTGCCCAGTAACACTGAAAACATTATGAATCACGATGAGAAGCTTCTAACAAACTGTTCACGCTCATGCATGAAATACAATAGTGTTTTTCATAATGAATTAGATGCATTTTTAATACATAATGTGACTGTTTATTACTAAACAAAGTTGTCCTGCTAGTCAAGGATTTCAGTAATTCATGTGGCGCTTCATTCATTCTGTCACTTCGGCTCTCAGGACAGATTCTGACACCTCGGCTGATGTTGCCACTGATTTACACTCTTGTCGAGGGATGTGAGCACAGTGGCTTTTACCAACAGTTCTGAGTCACAGGGGCTTTTCATGTGCTCCTTTCATCTTCTCTGCAGAGCAAAATGTATTCCATTAGATTACCATGATTTCCATTAGATTACCATTAGATCACCGTGCTGTCTATTGCAGTCTTTTGCAAACACAGTCTATAGGGTATGAATGAGTATGATATGAGTTTTATAAGCTTTATATAAGATACAAAGGCCTTCTGGTGACTATGGGAGACAAGTTTCAACAACGCAAGTAAATGCATGCACCTCAGCTGTTTGTGGTATTAAAATTCTCGCACACACACAGAAACTTGCAGCCTAAAGAATTAAAGAAAGACTTGCCTGTTTATTAGCCAAATGAAATCCTTGAAAGAAAACCTTGAAAAAAACTTAAGACTAATAAGGGACTGCACCAAAAACGATTAGGGTGTAAGAGTGGCTAGACATTCTGTTACTTTTTTTTATTTTAATGAAACACAATGTTAAGCCGCTCTCTTAGCATTATCTATGTGCCCTCTCCTTGACCAAGACAAAAGCTTCAACCCCTTTAGGCTGAGCTGCTATAGCATAATGACATATGACATGCTCTCTGAAGAGATAATGTTCAGTCACTAAAGACTGCCCCCTACTTTCACACTAAAGACTATTTTACCTTTAACAAAAATTTTAATATTCCTTTTCCTAAACTCCCCTTCCATCTAATAATGTTTGCACAATTCCTAATGCCTCTTATTATAAGTCGCTGTAATAAAAATGTTCTGTAGTGCATTTATGGATGTACACAGTAAATCTTTTCTCTTCTTCTACATCTACATCAAGCCAAATCTCTCCTCTTTTCCCTGCAGCCAGTACAGCTATGTTGTGCCTTCACTGCATTTTCAATGACAAATATCACACGTCCTCTATAAATGCATGGACAGGAACTTTACCACTAGATGTAGCTGAAGCACTCAGGTATGAGCCACAGTGCTCAGGAAACATGCTACCCTTGATGGCCTTTTTTTTTTTTTTTGCGTTTCCCTTTCCTCAGCACGTTTCAAACTCCTTTTAACTGGTTTCCAATTTAGAAACACGTTCTTTCAATTACTGGAATATATTTATATTCTAAAACATTTACTTTACATAAGTGCTTCGGTATATTTTTGTTGAGCCCTTTCAGATCCACATCCATCATGATGCTGAATGTCAGGAGTTGTTCAGTTGCTACTCCCAACAATCATTCCCCTGTAAATAAAACCGACAGACATGGGTCCTATGTGCAACATAACTACAGGCAACTTCCTCTAACATCACTTCCTTTCCTTCCCTGTGGCTCCCTCTGCATCCGATGTTATGTCTGCATTATTCAGTCTCTGGCAGATTGCAAAGAAACAGTGGGGGTGGAAGTCTAGAGGTTAGAGCACTGATTATGCCATCTTTTCTTCCTTTCAAATCACCAGCTTCGGCACTCCAAATGTAACAATCACCAGGAGGGTGGGATAGAGATGCCGACATTTGACCTGATTTTGCACAGATCTATGACCGTTAGCTCGGTGCCTGGTTTTTACGCAGTGCATGTAACTTAAAGTGACACTTGCCTGAAGCTCCCTTAGAGGCGCAAAGCTAGGTTGGCGCTCTGAAACCACATATGACAAGCAGGGGAGGGGAGCAAAAAAGGGAGCTTGCTAGGTTAAGGGGTGTTTGTCAGGGAGCTAGCAGTGAAAGGCTGGTTGAAATAAAAAGAAATAAATTGTCTCGCCTCGCTTGCTCTCTCTTGCTATTCTTTTCAGTGTCTGCCTGTCTTGCTCTTGTGCTGGTTTCCTCACCTAAGTGATGTCCTTGGATAGTTAACTCAGTGAGCATTAGTGGCACTGCTGCGAGAGAACGCTGCAGAAAAAAAACAGGACGCTGGGAAAAGTGACAACTTGACATCACCAGAACCATCTGAATCCATAACGGACAAGTGATTGTAAACCACCTGACCTTAACTAACTGATCTTTGTCTGAGAACAACAATTATCATTTACATCAAGTAAACTAGAACATGGGAAGTTACAACTTATTGTGCGAAGAGACATTCCTTGTCACAGATTTTTCCAAGATTTATTATGTTGCATGTATCAGTTAATTTTGTGTGATAGTGAATGACAGTCAACAAAAACATCTGGCTCGAACACTGATTGTCTCCAATCACAGTGACAACTTAGTGAGATGCAGAGAAATTCAAACCCCGACAGCAGGATACTCTTTGAATTTCTCCTCTACCAGGTTCTAATAAGAGACACATTTGGTTTCTAAAGATTTTTTGAGGAGGAAAAATAAAGGAAAAAGAAGCCCATCATACTTTTGGGTGCTATAGATTTAATAAAAAATAAATTCACAATAGCACATCTGCTGTCCACTTGTTTGGCCCCAGTTTGTATGGCCCCACGGGCTTGAGTTTTTCCTCAGCGTCAGGCTGACTGCTGTCAGTGCAGAAATATAATATGTATTAATGCAGGGCCTTGCATTGTTTTGACAATTAACTACAGCTTTTGATACATTAATCAGCCCCTGTTAACAGTGTAAACTGCATGTGTCGTGTGAGGACAGAAAGCTCAACAAGCATAAAGTATCTGCTGTAACAGTCACTCCTATTTGTATTAGCAAGGTCAGTTGTACAATCTAGTGTCGACTTGACTGTAACAACAAAGTCTCATATTATATGTTTACTGCAGCCAATCAGCTGAGCTCACAGGACTCATGTGACTAGAAGTTTCCAACATAGAAATCTGCAATTTGAGTTCAGTGACTCTCAGATTCTTAAGCTGAATGATGAATGGTATGTGATGGATGTTAAAAATGCATTGACCATAAGAAGTATTTTGTTTTCCCTTCTTTTTCTCCAATAGCTGAATGTAAGGTTAAGAATACTGGATTAAAGAACATGCACAGTAGTAAATAGAGTAATTAACAACATTCGGGAGGACTTTTGTATGGTCCAGTATGTGTTGAGCATGTGAGCGGAAGGAATGCATGCTTTGAAAGAAGGAATGAGAGAGAGAACACACACACGATCAAACACACAGTCAATCTCATCCATAAGCAAGAAAATGTCTTTGAACTGTGTTCTTATGCAGCAAGGAGCATCTGAAGGCCTACATGGCTTATTGACCTACAAGGACAACAGGGTGGTTATCTCCTGCCTGTTTATCCTTTTTATTACACTGTCTGGATCTTTTGTCAAGTCCATTACATTAGCTGAAAGGAAACATGGGCTCTGTGTGTATGTGGTTCACTGGCGCATCTCCTTATCATTCACTGTGGGCAATGTGTCTGATTCTACCTCTTGTAGCCCAAGTGTAAAGTGTAAACAGGAGACTGATGCTGTTTCATGACTTCTTTCTTTCTCATTGGACTTGCATCTATGTCAGCCTTGAAGATGTCTTTAGGTAAGAGCTCTCTGTCTGACTGAGTGACAGCACGCAGTGAAGCGGAGAAAAATGGCTCCTCTAATAGTTTAAGTCTCCTTTTCCAACAAGAACTGTGGCTTCATGCATGCAGAATGCTAAAACAGATTAAAGCTGTTAAGGTTAGAAATGTTTCTGTGTTATTAAAACATTTGATAATATCTATCAGCAGTCTCAGATTAATTGCATTTATTATTTTATTGACTACCTATTTTATTATTTATTCCTTTATGTGAGAAAAAAACTTTATCAAATTTTTGAAAATTTAATTTTTCTTGTAAATTTCAAACACAACTGTACTAAGACATCACTTAGGTCCAAAAGTAGAAGCAATAAATTAGATAGCAAGACAAAATCCTTAGTAACTAATATATAGAGATTCTATTTTTACTTAAATCTATGTGTACATGTGTAATGAGTATAGTATCATGTCACTTGTTGTTAATCAGTGTCAGCTGTTTTGGTCTTAATGAAATTAACAACAGGTGCACTAAAGGGGCAACAATGAGACGACCCCAATGCTACCAGACTGGTAGCATGAGGTGATACCTGGACCCTTCAGAGGTTGCACAGGCCAGTCCAGCTCCACCAGGATGACACATCAACACGTGCTATTGCCAGAAGGTTTTCTGTGTCTCCCAGCACAGTCTCAAGAACATGGTGATTCCAGGAGACAGACAGTTGCTTTAGAAGAGCTGGACAGGGCCATCAAAGGTCCTTAACCCATCAGCAGGACCGGCATCTGCTCCTTTTTGCAAGGAGGAACAGGATGAGTAGAGCCCTAAAAAGTGACCTCCAGCGGGCCACTGGCGTGAATGTCTCTGACCAAACCATTAAAAACAGACTTCATGAGTGTGGCCTGAGGGTCCGACATCCTCTAGTGGGCCATGTGCTCACTGCCCGGCACCGTGGAGCTCGACTTGCATTTGCCAGAGAACACCTGGACGTCTGGAAGTGACATACTTTTTGAGATTTTTTTCACAGATGAGAGCAGGTTCCCTCTGAGCTCATGTGACAGACGTGAAAGTGTCTGGGGAAGCAGCGGTGAACGTTATGCTGCCTGCAACATTGTTCAGCATGATCGGTTTGGTGGTGGGTCAGTGTTGGTCGGGGGAGGCATATCCATGGAGGGACACACAGACCTGTACAGGTTAGACGATGCCACCCTGACTGCCATTAGGTATCGGGATGGAATCCTTAGATCCATTGTTAGACCCTTCGCTGGTGCAGTCGGTCCTGGGTTCATTTTTCACAAAATATTATTTAGTTTTTCTGTATTGTTAAAAATGTTCTTTCATACAAAGGGTAAATCCAAAATAGTGACCTGTCAAAGTAGACCTTGTGAAATGTTTGTATGAATTCAGATCAGATATTAAAATCTAGTCCACACATGTCAAATAAAATTATAATCAATATTTCAAAATAATTCAAACTAATGGCAACAGGACTTCTTTCCCGTTAGGTTGAAGCTACTTGGATGAATAGTGAAACGTTTCAACCTAACAAGAAAGAAATCCAGTTGTAACAGACAGTGAATAAAAAAACACATGACAAATAACACAGTTCAAACATAACTACTGTAGGCATTGTTTTCAAAAGCTTTATGTTGCGAGAAAGTGAGATTTAGAGATGTGTTTCTTGTGCCTTAATTTGTTATTTCATAAAGATGTTATTTATTTTTATACATTTTATTTCATTATTCAGGAATATCAGAATTTGCATATTATTTTATATTTTTGTTTATCTGATCACATCATTTCTAAAACATAAATCAGACATTATGATCAAACAGTTACTCGCTACTTAAGTAGTCTTTTCACCGAATACTTTTTTACACTTATAAGAGTCATTTTTTTGGATGACTACTTCTATTTGAGTAATATTATTTTGAATTAACGCTACTCTTCACTTAGCTCCTCTCAGTCTTTTATTTCAATTTCAGTGAATATATTTATTTGTTTGTTTGGTGGTTTATAAAAATGTGAAACCAGGATGTAAAAAGTCATTAGTCAAAATTAAAACGTTTCCCTTTGAAATCTGAGTAGATGTAAACATAAAACGGCAGCAAACAAGTAAAATACAACTACCTAAAAGTGCATTTCAATACATTCTGAAGAAAATGCGCTTTGTAACTTTCCACAAAACTAAAGATAAAACGGAGTGAAGGAAGACATACATCACACATAATCATGTTGCATTAAAATGTTGTTACAGCAGCAGGGACAAGCTAAATGTGTTTGTCACTACAGGACATGAGCAATCACAAAATACCACAGAATTTCTGAATCCATAATCCAGCTCAGTAATGTCTCTTGAAATCATATGTACATTATGTTGGAATTACCTGCCACTGCAAATATACAGTAACTGTTGCTCAAGGCAAAGCGGTGTCTTTTGCAAGCTGTTGCCAGCCGGAGAGATTTTCAGCAGCATTAATGGACTGTTAATATGTTGATCTTCTCATATCCACAAGGCATTTTTCTGCCAGAACAAATAGGCATCAAATACTAAGACTGAAATACAGAGAATCCTGAAATGACAACCCCTCTGACTAAGTTTTTTTTAACCATTTGTTCTCAAAGCAGAATAAATGTGATGCTGAAAAGCTTCAGGTGGAATAAAATCTATATTGTGCACAATGGGAAAAACCCTTCCCTTGTCTGTTTCTGTCTCCACCTCTGTCTCCTCCATGTTGCCAGGGAATAAAACAAATCAGAGTGTCAACGAAGCTTGTCAAGAAAATGTAAATTGGATTTGGGGATTTCATTTCCATTTCACAAATTATCTGATGCTTCTAAGTAATATGGAACGCAGCGGAGAGTTAAAGCCAGAGGAGAAGAGGCAAACACTGAAGCTACATTCATACAGTATAGATCATATACAGTCCTGGGTACATGTCTGGTGTGAGTAAAGAGGCACCAACCTATTTTAGTTTCTCTAAATTCAGCATCTATGGACAGAACTTGGTGTGCTCTGACACTCCAGGGAAAAAAGACAATGAAAACTCATCTTAATCTGAAGAATTCTTGCTGACAGCCTGCTCACTCCCAGCCCCGTGGGGGACAATAATTAATCAAGCTAGCTTTAAGTAGGTGGGGTGCAGGGGTAATAGATCAATTGACAAGCTGATGATAAGAATCGATGGAAGAGATAACCTTGGCTGAGGCGCAGAGTCTGGAAGATGGGAGGAGAATGTCAGGGAAGGGGAAGAAGGGAGGGACAGTTGAGTCATTATGATCTGGCTCATACTTATGACTGTCAGACACAAAATGTGTTAGAGTTTCACTTTTTCAAAAGATAACACCGCTGGCCCAAATCCAGAAATCCAGTGGACATTTCTAGATTCACAGCTATGTTTTCTGCTTTATGATCAACAGATTGAAGCCACAGGTCAAACTGTCAACTAAGTGTCCAAGCGAAAACACCCATGCCCCTACCCTCTGATATAACCTGAAATAGCACCCAAATGGCGACATCTTTGTTGTCATGGATGTAATAACAAACATGCAGGTTTAGGCTTAAGTTTAGGAATGGTTGCACTTTGGTTATGTTTAGGCTTAAAAAAGTTGGAGAAAAATTGCCATTTGGATTAAATTAGGTTGTAGTGCAAAATGGGATGGATTTGTATCGGATTTGTCAAAAAAATACACATAGTCTTGTTCTGAGTTTGTCACAGTACTCCTGCCCTGAAATTCAGGGGGGGCATGTTCAGAGGAGCAGCTGAGAGCACCACCTCCACAAAACTCACCAACGCTCACTTCTACAGACGTTATTTCAACTGTCTAAAAACCCATTGACTCACACATGGGCCCACCTCAATGACGCTTTGGCTGCAAACACAAAGGGCTCATGGGAAATTGTGTTTAAAGGCCATTATATAAGTAAATGAAATTGATATGACATTTATTTAGTCTAAAGACGTAAAGGAGACAGTGTTGCCCATGTCAAAGTCCTGCTCTGTTGTCATTCATCCACCCTGACACTCTATGACACTTTTTTTACTAAATCGATTATAACATTAAAGACATAATACTACCGAGCCCAGGAGGTGCCACTGAAGAAAAAAAACTAAGCTGTGCGCACAGCTTTGAAGCCCAGTGTGTCCTTCTCTAGCATCTCAAATAAAGCCACAAAGTCATCATAGTTTACAGGTGAACTGTCTTCTGCTCCCTGGACAACTTATGACTTTTAGACACTTGACATCTCCATAAACATTCCTAACAGCACCAGAGTCACAACAGCGCATCTTCACTTACAAGTGTTAGTGTTTTCATTCACATGATGTTATACCTGAAAAGAAATTACTGACCTGTATTTTTGGATTGTCTGCTCACGTGTGTCCGAATGTAACGTCCCCAACAAAAATGGACATCGTTCTAATTTATAATAAATATTAATAAATCGATAATAAATAATAATCCTAATAGGAATAGATTTGCTTTTTATGTGAATTGTGAATAAAACCAGGATCTACAAAGTCGTCAGATATACAGTACGTCCACTTCTTTTTTTCATCAGTGCTGATGTGCTGCTCACCTACCACTTTGTGTGGATTTTTTTTTTTTTCTACCACTTCGTCTGAAATTTTTTTTTTTCCTACCACTTTTACGCCTATTTTTTTTTCTCTACTACATGACCCCTAGGGGGCTCCGTAGCTCACACTGCGGCTTCTGTGTAGACATTGCATTATTCCTCTGGGTCATGGTTAGTAGCTGACTAGAGGAATAAACTTCTGAAATCTAAAATCAAGGCTTTCACAAAAATAAATAAATGAGATGTCACAGTGGAGGAAACATGGCACATATGGTCCAGCCATTAGATTAAGAAGACTCATCTGGTAGAATCTGCAAAAGTTAATAAATAAAGAAATTGTTCAACATTTTGGATTAAAACATTTTTTATCTGTTTTAAAGAAAAGTGTTATGACAACTATTTCTGGTTTTCCAAAGAATGACTACTTCTCGGCTGGGAGCACTGACTCCCTGTACCCTTCGCTGGTTCAGTCAGACTGTAGTTCCTCTGCCACCGGTCTGTTTTCTAAACTAAACTAACCATCTCCTGGCTGTAGCTTCATATTTAAAGGAAAGGCATGAGAGTGGTATTGATCTTTTCATCAAACCCTTGGCAAGAAACCAATAAAGTAATTTCCTAAAATGTTGAACTTTGCTAGTGTTCTTGAGCATGTCACATCTCCAGGCATCATTACATAAGAATTTAAGATGTGTGGCAACGGAGTGATGAAAATGTAAGTGCAGATCACATTCAATCTACAACCACAGCGCTGAGGCAGCAGCAGAGTTTGCCAGACCCTTACTGAGAAATCTCTCCAATATGAGGAAGTGGCTTATTGGATGTGTGTTATTTACTGTATGTTGACAGTTACGGTATAGAAGTCTGACTCTGGCACAGTGTATGACAAGCTGTAGTAAAAATGGAATTTCGGGGTCATTATGGTGGTTGGACTTCGAATCTTCTCTTTATTTCATAGAAGAAAATGTAAGAAGCTGCTAAATTCTTGTTCTCTTTTGACATCTGCTTTCTTACAACTTTGTTTTTTTAAATACAGAGTTAGTGAAGTCAGTGCCGGTTGGCAGCCTTCCTTTTGTCCTTTGACTGATTCCAAACATGATCACAAATACTTGAGTATGTCGTTCTCAGCTCCGCTTTAATAGTGACAGAGAGTGGAACTGCACACAAAGTGAAGTTGGCAACTGGCCATCTGAAAAGATTACATATGTGATAATGATGTGTAACCATAACCCCATGATCTGCTACTCCTACTCTCACTGATGCATGGCTACTAATCTTCTACAACTAAAAAACAGAAAGTGCAAGGAAAAAAAATCTGCAGCTTACATTTCACCGACTCATCACAGTAGATTGTTTTATCTATTATCAAATAAGAATTTTATTTTCTAACTCATAATTTGCCTATAAGTCTAAATACTAAAAAGTTGACAGAAAAGTTCTGGGTCTGCTGTTTCTGGAGAATTTATTGTACATGTGAGAACATAATACAGATAATATTATATGTCAAGACTTTTCCTTTCCTTTATGTTGACACAAAGAAGTGAAAAAAACAGTTATAGTGAAACAGAAGTAAAATAGATGTGGAGCCACAGACAAGGTCCTCTTGACTTTAGTAGGACATTGCTGTCTCCCAAGATGCTTGGCTGTTGAATTAGGGGGACTGACCATCCATGCGAGCAGCAAACCGAGTATCCTGAGGCGTACTGTATCTCCATCAAAGCCCACGAGAGTGACAAAATTATACTTGTTTTTCTTCTGCGCCTACACTATTTGTCACACAAATTCGCTAATGCTATTTTTATGACTGCTGGGGTTCCAACCGCTGATGCCTTTCCGCCACCATCCCACTTCTTTCAGTTTGTCAGCTACCAGGGGACTGTGGATGTTACAGTAAAATCAACCTTTCAGCATCAGTAGTGATACAAAGACACGCAATGCTTACTTTTCTAGGTCGGTTTGTGTGGTATGATTTGGTATTTCTGCAGACAACGTGTCTAAACACCAAAATATAACAGCAAATGCAGACGTGTGCCCACAAGATTAAAAACATATCAACTCTCAGGACAAAAAAAAATGTAATTGCAAACATATTAATAATTTAATAAGATTAGCTAACCCATTTGTAAAGAGCTAACCTGGCTCTAAACCTAGAAAAAAATAAAACTAGTGAATTAAAACAATAAATTTTTTATTATAAAACAACTATTTGTTGTGTTATGAAGAGCCATATGCTGGATAGTTGTGTGTTTTTACCTTTGGACAAAGCTGGCAAGCTCTTTTCCCCTGCTCGCTGTCCTCGTGCCCACAAGTTCAAACTATTCCTTTAACTACCTACCTTTACTACAGAGACACATCTATTGTAGAGGAGGTGGAAAATTTCCTCACTGACAGCAACCTCAATAAAGCAGAACGCAATGCAGCAACAAGAAATATTGTGTTTTGAGTAGGAGGCACAACTCTTGCTTTTCCTTGACTTGACTAGGCAGTTATTACTGTCATCCCAGTCAATATCAGTACTGCTCTGTGAACTCCCTTAGATAGAAAGAGCTAGTCGAATGCTAAAATGTTTAGGTGACATGCCTGGGGGATGATGACAGACAAACTAAAGGTTCCAACTAAAAAAAAAAAAGAATAATAAATGTTAATAACAAAAGAACACTACATTTGTCGTACTATCACAGAAAAACTGAATCTTCATATTATTATTATTACATGGTCCAAATATGAAGCACTGCTGTCACATTTCTAACCCCTCTAATAGGTAACCCATTGTTTACACATACAAAATCAATGATCAGCAACAGCCAATCACCTCTTGGTCCAGGAGAACATGGACAAATAAGGCAGAGTTTGAATACCAGACGTCGATGACGAGATGAAGACGAGGATGAAATGGGGAAACACTGATGTGCGCATGGAGGACAGTGATGGGCTTCATAAACTGCATGACAGACTGCATCAATTTAGTGCTGACTCCCCCCAAACTCCTACAGACATGGTTTTTAAAGTACTATTAAATCAACATAAACAAGCCTTTGGGGATGGAAATACAAACATGTGGGAATGTGCAGAGGGAGCTGGTGAGGGAAATGTTGGAGGGCAGAGACGATTACAGTAGTAAGAGGGGCGGTAATGTACAGAAGAGAATGGCATGATGGCACTGTAGATTGTGTTGTGTTGCATAAGCAGTGGACTAGAGGTGTATAAGGCAGACACATTGAGCCTATTCTTTATTAGATTTGACACTTGAACCCCTTGACCAACCCCTAGCTCGACTCCAGAGCAGCAGATGGATCTAAGCAGCTGCCTTCCGCTGCACCCTGCCCTTAGTTCACCTTTCCCTGGACCACAAGGCCTATTTCCACCTGGATGAAGAGGACAGGAATCATGTTCAACTCCACATGTGGCTTTAAAACCATCAAACTGTCAGACGCCAGCTCTGGAGGTCATTTCAAATTATAGTGAAATGATAAATTTAAAGGGTGAAATGAATGTATTGTTAATACTTTGAATGCTTTTTATTAGAAAAAGGTTTGGGCTGCGTGGCTGTCAATGGTGCCAAGAGACGTTTGCAATCAGCCTTTGCCTGATGTGACCTGATTCCTGCATTCTGTATTTAATTGAAGTGGTCTAAACTCATAACATTATTTACCGAGGAATGGCTCTAAATTCTATTTCAACCTGTATTTTAATATCAAAACATGATCAGTTTGTAATATACAGTACACAGGTCTTCAGCACGATTCAAAGACTAGTTATCATTTCCTCACAACCATCATCTGATTTAAACTGTTATAATCCACATTTAAATTTAGCAGAGTGAAAAACAAATGTACCGGTTGATGTAAGATAAGTGTCCCATACGTGTATCATTGAAAATCGCTCCGCCTCACCATAAAAGGGAGAATCATGTTAGCTTGGTCAGCATAACATAATTAACTAATTATAATTATTAGAATTAATATAAATTTATTTTAATTAACCTAACATTTAACATTAGAACAATACAAGCTTAAAAATTTCAGATGTCAGATTCAATGTCTTTAAGACCTTGAAGCAAGTCCAGCTGCCACCTTTGGGATAACCATGACTGAGAACTTCCACAGACGTAACATCAGAGGAATTCTGACTAGCCTGTATGACCTGTTGTGATATCTATTTGGAAATCAACTGTGATTGTTAAGCAACACTAGTGCTGATTTGCATGGCAGGTTTTATTGGCTTTTTGCTGATTAACTGCTGCCTACTGTGGTTGGAAACAATAATGTTTGAGTCATTCAAAACAGCACATTTAGGCCACAAAACCAAAACAATAAGCTGAATTATGCTTTACAGTAGATCTGGTAGTTGATCATTGTCAAGAGTTCATCGCTACGAACACATTTTTTCTCTTACAATGATTCATGTTGCATTGTTAAAATAACAATATTGATTGCAGGAACTGTAAATATACTGAACCCAGTTTTATGAATATAAACATTTGATTTTCTACTACAATGCTTTTTCTTGTGCTGTCTTCTCTTACATTCATAACCTGCTGTTTGGATGAATGTGTTAGCCATTTGTCAAGTTAGCTGACAGTCTCTTCAGCCTTACCTTGTGACCCGTACTAAGGTTTCACCTCCTTTTTATATGAACGGTATTTTGTGAGTTCCCTTTTCTTTTCAAGGTGTACCTGGAATAAGTGCTGCTTTCAATAGCTTTATACTGTGTTTTTTATTATGTGCTCTGTATAAATGTGCAAAACAAGCCTGCACTCTCATTCACTTCAACTGACTACTTTAAGGGGCTTGTTCACTCAAAAAAGAAAAGATAAAATCCTCTCGGCTCTCGCATTCTGCTGTCTAAATGTTGTATTGCAGTGAAAACATTCTCTTCATCCAACGACAAGTGGTGGAGGTAGAAACTATTTAACTTTCTTCTTTAGCTTCAACCACAAGGTCTAGTCCTTTGGGCCTCCTCCGCTTCCCCCTTAGCCCGACAATTATTGTGTAGCCAACACCAAACACTCCAAATTAAAGTTTGCCTGGCAAGGAGTGTACATTCATAATACAAAGCTTGCCGAAACATGCTGCGCTTTCAGGAGTAGATAATGCCAAAGCGATGATGCTGTAAGTGGATTTTCTGCCTGCTCCCCTGCATGGAACTCACATCTGAGAACCCATTTGAAGTGTTTAGTCTTGGAAACATTAATCCCTGTAATTTCAGGTCTGGTTGGCCTTCTTTGTCAGGTACATTAGAGCTGCATTGGAGAACCAGTAAAAGTGAGGAGGCCCCAGTGTTGTCCGCCACTAATTAGAATGCCATGTGGTTATCCTTACGAGGTGAAACAGCACTTGTTAAATGAAGGCCTGTCACACTTTAATTGTCTCCGCTGAGAAAAAAGGATGAAGAGTGGCACAGGCAGAGAGATTGGGAAGAGAGGGAGCAGAGAATGGAGGGATTTGTGTTATAATGTTACTAATGAAGTTTGGTAAAGAAGTAAGGAGAGGGCTGTGCATCATTATATGAATGCACAGAAATGCATCATCATATCAGACACTTTGAAAGGGATCATCATGCCTCTGTTTATTTGTGTAATTAGCTCCGCCAGGGAAGTTGTGTCGTCAGTCCAATTTGCTTTTTGTCTGTTTGTTTGGTAGTCAAACACTACTTAGCGGATTTTAATTGATTTTGGTGAAAAGTTAGGCCACGGGCCAAAAAAGGAACAGGTTATTTGTTGGTGTGGATTCCTATCTAGGGTTATATCCATAATTTTATTTTATTTTTTGTCATATACAGGTGCAATGGAATTTAATCTGGCGTTTCTCTGTAAAGGAAAAAAAGCAGCAGCTTAACTAAGGTAAACACTCATTATGGTTTCAGTATGAGCTGCCATGGAGGGTCCACTGTAACTGAAACTACACAGCTACATGGGTTGTGCCTCTAATAGTCACAGACCAGTGAGATCAAAAACCTGCAGTTCCTGGCAGAAATCTTACTGTTTCAGATAGAAAACAGAGGGAATCACAATTTCTGGTGCACAGTCAGAACACAATCTGTTGCTAGCCAGGAAAGTTCAAGGTGAAAATCTGCTTCCCTTTCTGCCTGAGCACACCTTGAGGACAAAGACTCCAAAGGCTCCATCTTCCTTCATTGAACCCATATTATGCACAATTATAGGTTGATATTTGAAATGCTGGAATTGAATTCCAAAAACTAAAACATATTCATCTTATAATCTGTCTTTATATAGTACACTTACCCCCTGTCCACAAAGACTCTGATTAATAACTTCTTTGAACAGAAACTGTCAGTTTTAAGGACTGAAGCAGTCCTACATATAATTGTTGGTCTACAGAGAGTCTTGGGGACACTTGAAAAAAGTTTATGACAGAGCAGACAGAGACACAAGGCTTTGCGTGATTTGTTCTACATAGGTATGTTTAGCTGATGTTTCAGACTTTTGATCTTGTTTGATTTCGATGCCCATTGTACCTGTTAGAAACACAGTAGCTGGTGTTTCTGCTAAGGTGTCTCCTGTCAACAAGCAGATTTCTCATACAGTCTATAATTTCTGAAGCATTTCTGAATCTCTATTGTATTTTATTTTGCATGATGTTTAAAAATCTATTTTCTATACAATGATAATCAGCCACAACCTTAAAAGCACCAGCAGGCATATGTAAAATTCAAGATCCACATGATAGTGATCATCTGACGTGTCAGAACTGAATAACCAGATTACAGTCAGCTTTCTTAAGTAAGCTGATTTCTTAGCTGTCATGTAAACAGGAAATGTGGTTACTGTAATCAAGATTCAAGAAAGGTTTATTGTCAATACCACAATATACACAATATACAGAATATATTCAAAAGCTGTTTCACACATATATATATTAAGAAATGGGGTAGGGGATGAGAGAAACTTGGTTTCCCCAGGTAGCTTTCTCCCAGAGAACTTTGATTACTCTGCCATTTCTACGTATAACCAGGTTTTTCAGTTGGCTTTGTACAGGAGTGCATGTTCATGAGATCATTAAACGCAGATGCTGCCTTAGTCCTACTAAAACTAAAACCAACACAAAGTGTCCTGTACATGTCTAAATAGGTCACTTTTCTCCATGTATTCCTTTAATTTAGATGGTTTGCACTGTAAAAGGTAGCGACATGACTGTTTGTGTGTTTGTACCCACAGCGCTGTCAGTTACCTCCCCCGACACAGGCATCAAAAACACTTTTTAAAAAGTCAGGATGCAGTCTTTTCTGTCTCTACACAGTTAATATGTGTGAACCATGCTTCCAAAATAAGCCCAAGGCTGAGGAGAAATCAGGTTTTTCATCTGCTGCATGTATTTCCAGTAACCAAGTCACTTTAGTGCATGTAAACTCGTTCCCCGATTACCTGAGAAACCTGATTTGTCTTAGTAACCTGGTTACTTGAGTGCATGTAAACGTGCTGCAGGATTTTGGTAGTGTTAAAGTTGTGAGTGATTGGTGTAGGATGTCCAGAGAACACATATGGTGCTGCATTATTTTACTACATCGAAACAAGAGGCCACTGTCTAACTGCACGTGTTGTGATTTAGATAAATGGAATATTTTCTGCCATGGATATGTCTTTCCTTAAATATTTTCAGGTACAAACACGACATGTTTTATTTGGCCAAGAAAATGACCCATAAATACGTCTTCTTTTAGAGTGAGTGTGTCCTTTAGTCATATACAGTTGCACTCTGCAGGACTTGGATTGACTCCAAGTCTTGTTTCAACATGGATTAATGAGTCCTCCTCTGAATCTGTGAGCACTCACCAAAAACAAAGCTCTGTTTTCTGGCACAACCCAAGGATCCTTTTGCAAGCCGCAGAAGAGAATCAGAGCGCTATAAAAGAGAGGGTTAAGGTCTGCAGAGTGAAGGATTACAATGGAGCAACTTGACAGCGTGAATGTCTTCATTTTCCCTATATTGAAGTGTAAAAAATGGAACCTATCCTTGCCACCTGGGTGTACCTTGAACTGTCTGAAAAGAAGCGATTACCTGCTCAGAGTGTGCTGCAGAGGCCTTGGAGGATTTTATCATAAATTAATCACAAAACCCAAAAAGGTACTATTCATCAAAACCTAATGGTTCTTTTGTTGATGAAAAATTTCCCTGAAAAAAAGACTAATACATGTGACTGAAATCAGTTCCGCCATCGTCCTCAGTGACTGCCTCAGCTGACAATGCCACATCGGACAGGCTTTGTATTGTCATATCAGCTGCAGTGGCAGATGCACTGATGTGCTGGACACTCCTAACAGCTGGTAGGGATGAAATTTGTACAATAGCGGCAATAATTATTGTTGTAATTTTATGCAGTTTGCTTAACTTGTGCCAGCTCTGTCCATATATAATAGTTTTGTATATGTGAAGACAGGGGGTTTACTTCAGAAATCGACTTCCACAAGACTGGTCACTAGAGAACCCTTCTGATGCGTTGTACTGTGTAAAACCATAGGACATGCTCTGCACAGCTCAGACTTTGACAATGAAAGGCGGCGTAGTCTGAGTGGAGCTTATCAATCAAGCATTCCGTCCGAGTTATTTGTTGTCACTTACCAACGGTGGTTGGAAATTATTTACGATAGCGTAGCCAGCATGGCAGTTGCTTTGGCGCTTAGTTAAACTTGTGCGCTGCAGTTGCTTTGGTCCCACATCAGTGGTCATTTTAGTCAACTTTACTACCCACATGTTAACCAAGAATAGAAGTTGGTGAAAGGTGTCTAATTTTTGCTGAATGGAGAATTTATCAGCAATTGAAATCTCTGTAAAGGATAATGACCTGGGATTCTTCTATGTTTTCATTAGTGTCAATAAATCCCATAAAAAGACTAAAACCGACAAAAAACTGCATCTGCTCGATGTAGCATACGTGAAACCTCATTTCAGCTTATTTGTCTGTGCCATAGGTCTTTATTGCTGCTGTCAGTGAGCCACACTGCTGCACTGGCTGACATGTTTCTTCCCCCACGAAAAATGTGACATAGTAGTTTTTTATAATAATAAAAAAAAAAGAGCTCCAAAGGTCGAAAGCGACTATCACTTTTTACTTGACTGTTCCTTGCAGAAAGCCATTTCAGAGACTGTAAAAAGTGAAGGTTCATTTTGAACCTTTGGAGCTCTTTCTTTGAAAAAATACTGAGGTCACATTTTCTGTGAGGTGGAAACCTGTCAACCAACCAACCAACAGTGTGGTTTGCTATCTGTTTCTGAACAATCATCAAAAACTATAGCACATATTACATGGAGTTGACACAATTCATTAATACTTTTGGTCTTTTTTATGGGAATTGTTGAAAATCATAGAAAAGCCACCCTACTCATAGAGATTTTGGACAGTCAGAGGTGAAACTTTTATTTTGTAATTATTCAGTATATTCTACTGTAGCTCTCAGGTTGATCTGTGAAGTGTACATATGCAGATGTGTTTCAGTGAAAGATCACATGGCAAGGACAAACTTGGACCGCTTTTTGAAGTTTTTGAGCTAACAGCTCAGCTTTGGTGAGGATCGCCCCCAACAGTCACTCTGTCAAGGGAGTTGCACGCACGCAGGATCAGTTTGCTTTTGATTGAGAAGGGCGTAAACAGACTTTGACAGCCCATCCATCTGCAATGATCACTACTATATCCTTGATTTCCTACCCATTTTCTTGAAGTGTAGTCTAGCGGCTGTCTGACCAAAGTGGTATTTCACTCAGGTCTGCATATGACAACTGAATCGAATGTAGTTGTAGCTGTCTGGCTACCAGGCCACTGAACCTATAGCCCTCTTAACTAGACACAAATGCTCAGGTCAATAATTGCACTGTAGAATTGAATTGCTGCAGTGTTATTCTCTTCACATACAGTAAATTATTAAACAGTATTGTATGCACATATATTTGCATATCTACTCAGTAACAGCCTTTAATAATGTGTGTTAACTGCATTTTGGTTCAGTGTAATAAAAGGCTGCATTCATTTATAATTTCAAACTCACGTTCAATCATGTTCAGTTAATATAGCCCAATAATACCACTACAGCAGCACCTGTGAGTTAAGTGTATTGGAGCGCAGAGCAAAGAGCGCTCCACAAAGGGAAAGGGAAAAAAGGCCCCTGGGCAGAGTGTGGGAGGACCCGTGTTTCTCTGTGCAAATGCCTCAGACCTAAAGGGGAACCCCGCTGCTGGAGATTAGCTAATCAAGCCACGAGCAGTGAGAACCAAGGTGCAAGGTCCTTACTGAGAGATCTCACCTGGTAACATCTCAGCAGTAGCCAAGGCAAGAACTACTGGAAAAGCCAATGGAGTTTCACTATGTCTTTCCCTAACTGTTAATAAATTCTTGTGAACCACTATACTTCCATATGTCCCAACAAAGAGAATGAATACTATACAGTCTGATACTGTCTGTCGCTAAAATACTCACTCAGTGGTGGTACACAGTACCGATACTGCCTGCCAAAACCCACATTCAAAACCAGTCGTGGTAACACCTTCAGTAACACACATCTGCTAATGTTAAGTCATCTTAAACTTTGTCTCCTTATTAATTGATTCTAAGTTGTTTTGAATTGCCTCTGAACTGTTCGTGTTGTGTTTTGATCTTTCATCACTGCTACTTAACGTGAGAGCGAGCTTCCCGCCAACGCGTTCCAGCTGACTGATACCCAGTGCTGTGGGGTTTTGGCAGGCTGACGTTTAGTGCAGATCCTCCCAAGCTAAATGTGTAGCAGAATAAGTGGGGATGGTTCATGATATTCTGTTTAATTCCGACAATACAGACTGTGGTTCAGAGAAAGCTTTGTGAGAGTTGACGACCAGGGATTCTTTATAAACCCATGCACCTGTGCATGTGTGTTTGAAAGTCCAGCGACAGAGACAGTGTTTCCCCTACCATTATACAATTTTTTCTAATCATACTTAAACTGTACGGCTAAAATTAAGCAAACAAAACCATGTATTTATCTGACTTCAGTGCATTTTTTCGTGTTATGTTTTTGTTATGTTTCTAGCATTAAAGAACGTCTCAAACCTTCCAGCTGTATGTAGAATTATTTCTTGTGCGTTTGGAGACATAGCGTAAAAGGTCCCAACTTCTCTGTGCAGAATTATCAATTATTTATGATTATTAATTGTCCCCAACAGATTCAGGATCGGTCAGAATGTGACAGTAAGTTATTATGTGAACTTTTCCACACACTCTTCTCGTGTTGCAGCATCAGGAATGTCTGCATATTTAAAATACACAACAACCTAAAATAGCGTTAACCCCTCTATCTATCTATCTATCTATCTATCTATCTATCTATCTATCTATCTATCTATCTATCTATCTATCTATCTATCTA
>JAUYWH010000018.1:23554146-23594629 GCA_034779795.1 Ctenopoma multispine
TATATATACACGTATATATATATATATATATATCACAGTTTGCAGCATAGAATTTTGGATGGATAAGTATTTCTTTGAAATAACATTCAAATATTAGATTTTTCTGAAATTTTAAAGATCACCACTTTAGCATCCAAGTGGCCACTGATTTTCACTCATTCGTATACCGTCTTCTTGAAAGAACTCATATTTGTGGTATCACTTTAGAACACGGAGCATAAAAGAAAAATCCTAAAAACATAATATTAAAGCATTTGTTAGTGATTAGTGTTAGAGACTTAAAGTGTCTTGCTGTGCTGGGATGATTCTGTAACATATACCATATGTTATATTATCTGCCAGCAGTAACTACATTGGATTGTGTGTTACAAACATTGGGCTGTTGCTAACATATTCCCAGAATTATTTGTGGCTGCATCACATCTTTATGTCAGAAACTGCTCTGTTTGAATAATTTTGAAAAAAATCTATTTTTTATCTCAACAGTTTAAATATCAAACATGACACAAATAGCACTCACACTTGTTCGCTCTAAATCAAAACTCAATATCCATATGTTCACTTTTCTGTACAGTACTGCAGTAATGAATAAATCATTTATAGATCTGTATTGGTGATAATACAAGCAGAATAAGGCCACTGTGTTACAAGAGAAATGTGGCAGTGTAGCTTTTCCTATTAACAGCAGCTTTGTATAACCTAAAAACTGAACAAAAGTTGCTTATGTGTCGGCTTGGCATTGCGGAAAGCCACTCCTCAAGTGAGTGTGCCTGAAGAGGTATGAAATGAATTTCATACCTCTTCCCCTCCCTCATTTGCCCAGAGTTTTTTAGCTGGTCTCCTCTGCTCAAGTTATGTGTCTCACCATTACAGAGCTAATCCATCCATGACAATGTTCAATTTCCTCTGGGGAATATGGAGTGCAGTGGGGAAAATTTGCAGCCCTGTGGCTCATCTAAGTAGCATTAACGACAGTGCCCACATCCCTCAGTGCCTGAGTTTTGTCTGAAAAGAGAAACTCATTTGAACTGAGTGGTTCGATTTGGGAATCTAGCAATGCTGTGATACAATCTTCTATTACAGACATTTTTTTGTGATATGATGGTGGCCAGAAAAAAAAGTCTTTAGCTGCTACAGGTGCCAGGACATTTTGACAAATTTTGCGTTTGCATTGTTGTTGAAAGAAGTACATTTTTCATTCAGAGATAATCGAGCGATTAACTTTTGCTAACCACACCAGGAAATTCTTGCCTTGCTTTGCTTTTCTCACTCTGCACATTCTTGCAGGTATGGTAGCCAAAGGTAATTCATGTTGGAAAAAAAACCCATAAAACTCTTCAGTTAGTAAGACATTCTGTGTTTGTGAAATTACATGTGGTCTCCATAGGAATGCAAATCTTGATCTAGTATTCAGTTCTTCTCTGTTGAACACAGGCTGAACCCATGATCTTAGCCCCTTGATAAACCCTCCAGAGATGGAAAGATGGTTGAATTCTATCAATACACGAACACACACAGGCTCGACGCAAATGTGTTGATAGAGCAGCTGTAAAAAAATTCAACTTTGGAAGAGCTTGAGATATATGGGTTATTACATTTGCATCTGTAAAATACAGTCCATTTTATCATTACTGTAGATGTTTTATGTATTTATGTAGAAATGTGACTGGCCCAATAATTTGATATTCATTTTCCTCCTAAATTAGACCTACGTTACGTTAAAATGCACCATGGATGTACACTATTGTATGTGCACTGTGGTTGAGTACAAATAATGTGATTTAAAGTTTGGCAACACTATGGGTTTTACAGGAGAGACAGGAAGATTGTCAAGTCAAAATGTCAAGTAAATTTGCAAAATGTGTACACAGTACACAGGCAGTACAACTAACCTTATAATTCACCTGAGGCAGTGACACGATGCGAATCTGGAGACGTCAATAAACTTAATGTGGAGTGACTGACAAATGTGCAACTGTGCATTTTACCACATGGCCACAGGGTGTCCTGTCGACATCCTTTTCTTTTGGCACTTTGTGTATTTTTTTTTCTAGTCTTCAAACTGTGTTAAGAAACAAAGCCAAAACCAAAGTTAAGATATATTACTGTCACGACTGTTACTATTATGATATGTGTTACTGCTAATACCAGTTAACGAGGTGTGAATCGGATCGTATCACACTGGTAGTTGCTGCATATGTACCTATAATGTATTGGATCGTTGACAGTGTATAGAGAAAAATATGTATCGGCTTCACACCAGAGATGCCCAACCCTTAAACACACAGTGTGCCTGCATTACAATAACTAAAAATGTAATGTTGAGAAACAAGCTTTTAATAGCAATAATATGGCCTCTTAGTTACAGTAAAAAATATGATAATGGTCTCTAGCCCCTACTGAGCAGTGTTTTAGAGTTTTTATTGGTTTAATATAACTGTCTTATTTCAAACCATGTTATGTTGCATTTCAATTGCTTCCAAAATGTGCATCTGTCTGGCCTTCGGTGTGTGCTCAATACTCTATTGACAGATCAATCATTCCACAATCATGCTCAGCACACCATCTTTATTACTGATTATTGACCAAGTCATCACCGCCTGCATGGCACCTCATACTGACATCAGGTGCCAGAAAAGAGAGAGAGAGAGAAAACCTGGAGTGAGAGCTGCAGCAGCTGCTGGGGAACCTGTCAGCACTCTGATGAGCTGATCTACCACTGGGTTTTGGATTGCTGAGCCGGTGACCTACAGGTGGTCATTAAATGTCAAGACATTTGGATTCCAATTCTAGTCTGTTGCTGAGTCACATAAGTCATGCAGTAAATTCTGACATGTCAAAGAGAGAAAGCTTCTATCAGATGTACGTTGCTGCCTACATCAGGTCCTCAACCTGGACCAGGAATAAATGCCCTTCACGTATTTGTCACACAGTGGCCAAACTAGACTGGCACCTGCAGTCTAGTCTAGACCTTAAAGTGTCAAGAAAGTTCTGCAAAAGACAAAGTCACTTTGCTTATTGGAGGGTTTGCTGTGGTTTAAATGTACAAATGTTCTAAAATACAAAAACTAAGCACTCGTATGTGACAGGGACTGGTATAATAAAATAAAATAAAAATCTCTCTAACACAACAAAAATAGTGTCTGACTCACCCTTTAATAGTGTAGTGATTTTTGAAGGGTGTCTATCTAATGTAAATGTAATATTTCAGAGACCATTATATGATTATATTAGATAATAGATAGATAGGAATCAATGCAGTTTCATAGTAAATACTACAGTATATATTATATAGTACAGTATACAGTATACCACTACATCCTTAACATACAAGAATGTATCTGTATGTTCATATACTTGTGATACTTGTATGGGAAAACATTTTTCACACTGTGTCTTTTTAATAACGTTATCTCTTTTTCTAGTTTTCCTACTATAAAAAGTAGGATGACCCCCATCTAAAATAACTTTTTTTCCACCTGGGAGCAGCTATTTCCTTTCTGAATTTCAGTGTCCACCAAAGCACAGGTAAAACATAAAACATTGTCATTTTCCAGCATGAATGCACCACATATGCAACACCTGATTCGAGTGACTGAACAACCAGGACTGCAGTTTTTACATGCATTTTGCAGCATTTCTCAATAACTAAAAATTCCAACCATTGTTTAGGGGTTACAGCTTAAGTCTCAGAAAGCTTAAAGTCTGGTTAATGAAAACAAACTATCAGAACAGGAATAACTACAGATATTTTTCAAGTCCTGATTTTTCTGAACTGTTGCACTGGGATAATTTAGTTAGCTGCTGTATAAGTAATCTGACCACTGGTATTAAATTTCAGTAAGAATCAGTCTCCAATCCTTTCAGTGAATATATGTTTTCAGCATGTTTTGAGTTGTTTATTCTAAGAGTGTAGCTTCTTTAATAAAAAAAACATTCAAAATATTTTGATCTTCACTGCAGTTCCATGGCCATTAATGCAAACACCATCCAATACAGATATGACCCCCACACAAACACATACACACGAGCATATTTCAGATATTGACACTGAGCTTTTATCCATTCTCATCACATATCACTCGTGTGCTGTTGGTGGTATAAGATGAATGTCAATGAGAATGTGTGAGACCTTCTGACATCTACAGCATCTCCAAGGTCACTAACTGAATCAGCACTACTTCAGTCAGTGTGTATCTATCAAAGCTTTTCTTAGAGGAAGATCCCTGATGATGTTCCCAAACATGCTTGTTTCTGTCACTCAAACCAGGAACCTTTGAATCAATAATCACCCTAACTTACCTTTAAAATATTTTGGTGTCAAAGAAGAATCTGTGGGGGTGACCGGGATCTTTTGAGGGTGACACATTCATTTCCTGTGGGGTTTAAGGTCTGTGGTTAGCTTCTTTATCAAGAACAGAGCTTGGATTTACAGCTCTTACAGCTGATTCCAGTAGTGTCATGTTTTCACATCACAGCCACTCTTGCAGCATACCCCACTTCTACCAGCCAATGACTGAGCTGGATTAAAGTGATTTTGACTAGGTGCCCTACAGCTGCCAGTATGATTCATCTGGACTACTTGTCAGATGGTTGAATAGCTTTGGACTCCCGCTCCCTCCACACCTTTTCGACCCACACCCATATCATGCAGGGGTTGGCCAAGCATGCAGAAGCAAGAAAGTATGCTGGGCTTGCCTCTTTAAATCTCTTTTTTTCAGTTCTTAAAGAAATATAAGTTATCTATGTATTACATATCTCCCCGTCTTTATGATTGCTGTTTTCTTTCTTTGTCTTCCAGTGTGGCCATTTGGAGAAACTATAACTTCCAATGTTCCAGCACGTGCCTGCACAGTCGTTCATAAAGTTGAGACAGAAGCAGTGTACTTAGTTGTACTTTGCCAAAAAAAATATGACTAATATGACTAATATTTCATGCTCAGTACTGCCTTTCAACCCAGCAAGGACTTTTTTTTCTGCCACCACATCAGGCTCACAGGAGGTGACGTTTGATTCTAAAAAGACAAATCTTTGGTTGAGTGTCACTTTAAACTATAGCCAGTGGCCACAATCATACATTTATAATCAAGTGTATGTGAAGATGATTATTAACATCAGTGACTTTCAGTGTAAATACTTCACATCTCCACGAGTAGAATCAATGTGGAAAACTATAAAACTGCATGGTGTGATAATTCAGAAGACAGAATAAAGAGATTTAATTACCACATTAAACAGTAAGAAATGTGAAGTGATTAATACAATGTGTTGTATGAGTAGTGTAATAACATAATTATGGAAGACATCAATGGAAATGTAGGCTTTATGTTATGTCTATGATATTGTGTAGCTCATAAAGGATGAATGAACTAAACATCAGATGACTCTTCAACAAACTGCAGTAATAATGTGATGAGTTGTGATGATGTGTCCAGAGACAAATCTTGGATTGTGAAAACCATTAATACAGCACCCTGGTGTTTTTACTGGGATATAAGGATAAATCAGTTCAAAGCTGGACACCCTACATTTAAATAAAAGTTATTAAGCAGTTTTCCCTTAACAAAAACACTAGACTTTAGAGTGATGTCTCAAACTAAAATCCCATGCTTCACTGGTCATATATATATACGTATATAGGTGGAACTTGCTTACTTGAATTTCATAAATCCTTAGGCTGCTTTTATGATAAAGTTTGTAAAAACTAGAAAAATCATTGGCTTAGTCTGGTTAGTATTAGATGTAATAATTCCTTAATACAGTACACAGCTACATGCTGAGTGTTTGCTATGTCACAAGTGAAGAATTTGCGTCTTTACTCGTGGCAGATTCATCTTCTAGAAGAAAGACAAATGCTATAAAAAGGGATCCACGAAAAACTACATTCTACCCGAGAGTGCTGAAAATGGGTAGGAAAAGAGTTTGATGCTACCAAATAATGAGGAGAAATATGCATGCTGGCAACTCGTACTAATTAGTGTGGAATACCAGGATTATGAGTGATATAAAATGCATTAAGTGCCAGCAGAGTAATTTGTGATGTAAGACAGTGTGCAACTTTAAGGCCTGCCTGTTGGGACCTGGTGGGGAATAAATGGAATTCATGTTTGCATACATTACTGTTGTAAAGTTTTAACAGCACAGTGCTGAGCTGATTACACATTGGCTGCTACAGGAGAGTAGCCATTAGCATTGTTCTGCAGCTGTCACAAACGCTTATCCAAAAGCCAGTAGTCAGGTAGATACTTGTGCATCAGGTCCTCAGAGAGCCATAGGCAACAGCATTACTGTCTACAGCAGGTCATTGAATGTGCCACAAAAGGCTTTAAGTTTCTGGCCTTGAAAGACGGCAGCGATCAATAAGGTGTCACCTGGTCTTTTAGGGAGGAGGGAGATCTGAATGTGAGAGCCTGAACTTCTGGCATCACAAAAAAGCCTTGCTCCCGCGTGATTTCTGTGACACTGCTGCTGGAATGCTGCAGCATACATTATCTCCATGAAATATTCAGTGACAAATGGATTCTCAGTGTGTGTTGGTTATTTTTTAAAGCCACCGTTGAAGTCCACAATAGCTTTGACCTTGTCTCACACTCAAACCCCCTCTCTCTATGACAGATTTCCTGCTTTTTTGTTTATTGTGCTCAACATGAGGATTTACTGCAGGGGCAAAGAGTAATTGTGCATATAATGTCAAGGACTGTTGTCAGTATCCATTCATCATGCCCACATATGGTATACATGGCTATGTTAAATATACATGCTCCCATGAAATATACATGAAATATCCATGGTATGCATCCAGAACTTGATTAGAAACCCCAACATGAAATTCACATATTTCCTTTTTTTTTTTTACTTCACTGAGTTATATTTCAAAACCGGTTATTTTTTAACAGATTGACTAAATCTAAAAATTATAATTTAAAGGCTTATAGTTTGTTACTGCTGTATGTTGCTGTCTCTTTTTTGTGTTTCTCTTAGACTTTGACAATGAGAACACAAAGGGTTAATTTGTAAAGGAGGAGAAAATGTGTTTGAGAGAGGAAGAGTGTTGGTGGGGAAAGGGTTCCCTATTATCAGGGGATGAGAATGCTAATAAAACACAGGAGCTGCCGGGGTCCAGAGGTCAGATGCACATGTAATGAATGGAGAAATTTAACTCATCCAATTATAGGGAGCCAAGGCAAAAATCCATACTGTTACTCTGGGCAGAGCGCCCAAATGCAAAACTAATAATGTCAAGCAAAGCCCCAGCTTTGTGTAATGTGTGTGTGTTTGACTGCAGGTGTGTGTGTCTGCAGGTGTGTGTATGTGTGTGTATACTTAAACTTGCAAGTGTACAAAAGATTTACAGCAAAGTGACAGTGAGCAGGATGTGTGCTGCGGAGCGGTGAAGGTGTTTTATACTGTTTGTGTGTTTGTGTATGTCTGTGTATAAGTGCGTACACACTGACACTCGCTATTTTTTGAGTTTCAATTTCTGCAGCAGCTCCACATAAGGAAATGTGATTCGGAAATGTTAGAACTTTCCTTCAATGCATTCTTCACCAAGAGGTCAATAAGCAGGAGCGTAATAGCAGCTGCAATGTTGACATGTGTCTCTGCAGAGTCTTTTTTCTGGATGTTAGCTTATGGATTTTGGACATAACAAACGTGAAATCTAAGTCACAAATATTATATATCATAACTGAACCGGGGGAAGATTATGATAAATCAGTTATTGATCCTTCAGGCAGATACAGTTGACATTAATCACACATTTAACTGTCAGGGTTTTAATAAAAGCAGATGCTAATTCAATCCATGCAAAATATGTTAGCAATTACGATCCTTAGCTTTGGTCTGGTGTGAACCTTTGCAATACAGACACAGACTGAGATGCGCGCAGACCTTTGACTTAATGACCACACATGTAAACAGAGACTAAAAAAAGGGCGAGCTCATTATTGAGGAGACACTTTGATTAAATGAGCAGCGTGTTGATTAAATGATTAAAATTTTGTTGAAGAAGAACAGGGGAAAAGAGAGGAATTAAAATCACACTCTAATCCATTTTTTCACATTTTTATTTAGATTTTTTTAATTGGGAGCCATACCCCCTTGGAGGCAAAGTCATTAGGCCTTATACATAACCATCGCTGCCACATTAAAATCACATTACACAACAACGATAATCATTGCATTCAATTACACATGGTAATAAATACCCAACGCCATCTCCAGTAAATCCATTAGCCTGGCAGACACACACAACATGCACAAACACACAAATGGGCAAAAAGACGCCAGGCTTTAGGAAATCTTCGTGTTTGGACCCTTGGATTCACAGATACTCCTTAGCTGTGCACCCAGTGACACCAGTTGTTTACAGTGTCTGAATGGAGCATAAGGAGGTGACAAAGATACGTTTACAGTCACATTATTCATTCGTGGCACATACATTTTTACAGCACTTCTTTTTCATGAGGCACAATATAGAGGAGAGTGTCAGAGATGGAATAATAAAATGAAATACCTAATTCGACAAAGGTCAACAGCTGGAATTTAAATGACATATACAATAGGCTTCAATCCACTGATCCCTCAGGAATACATCAGATAGGTATCATTTACTGCAGCTCCCTAGCAGATTTCTGCTACATTACTCTTTAAAGAATTTTGCAGCTCGCAAAACTGTATCTCATCACTCATGTACAGTAAACTCAGTAAGTCTATAGGAGTCCTAAACAGAAACACTACAGTCAGTAGTTTTCAAATACTGTACTGCATTTACTGCATATCTATCGCTGAAATTATGAGAAATGGATGCTATAAAGAACATAATGTCTATTAAAAAACTGGAATATCAGTTCATTAGTAAATGTGTAACCGTGAAATATGAGGAGTGGCCTAAGACATTTGAGCATTATTAGTGAGAAACTGTCACATTGAGAACATGAAAAACTTAACAGGCGATCGCTGTTTCGTAGTTTATATGGAAACATACTAGATAAACATACGAGCACAAACACACGGTCTTCTTGCTGCATTTCATTTTCATATCTCCTGCCCTGAACCGCTCAATATTCTCCCTCCACCTCTTCACCTTAACAAAGCTCATCCTGCACCACTCCTCCTCTCCCTCTCTTTGCCTTCAGCCCGCTTCTCTCCCCTCTTTGCTTGATGGCAGCCTCACTTGTAATTAACTGTTATGTGGGGGATTGATTGCGGACAGCTTAGCATTGACCAGCTTCATTATGGAGTCCCTTCAAAGTGGGATTCTGGGCCTGCCAATACTCCTGAGTTTATTTCAGTGAAGGGATCAATAGCTAGCGCATTAAAGCTTTATTTGGGCTTTGTCCGCCCCCTGAGTAACTTTGCCCTGGTTGCTCTGTGCATCTTTCTGGTACCACCATGATGGCTGTTTTGTCCTTTCAGGGGTAGAGAGCATGACCAATGACGGCTTATGCTGCATTACTGTATATAGCAGGTGAGGAATCTCAGAGTGGGTGAAATAAGAAATATATCAAGCTTTGCAGTTTGTCTGGCTGTATGTGCAGTGTGTGGTGTTCTTTCCTTTGTGGATATTCTGGGGATTACTTTGATGTAGTCTGATAAACATTTCATCTGCAAGCCAAGCAAAAGCTCAGCTTTTGAGTGGCACGTATACCATATATATTGCAGATATTTCTTAAGCACTTTTAGCACTTATCCAGATGTTGTGATACTATATGACAGTCACTGCAGTGCAGACACCTTGCAAGGTTTCCACTCTGCCAGCGGAGTACAACAGTGGCAACGCAACGCACTGTTTCAAAGCTTAATCTACAAACAGCATGCTACAGTGCTGCTCCATGAAAGCATATACACATCAAGGTACCCAGGGAGTTTTCCTCTGAGATGTACACACATGCACACACACGAGGGGTGGCCGTCTGATGAGATATCATTTTGTCATTTAGCATGCTGTGTTACAAGATGTATCTCCCCTGCCAAAGCGTCAGCAGCAAGCCCAGCTCTGTCCTTGTCTGGTGTTTCCCTCAAGGCTACACACACACACTGCTGAGGAGCCGTACACCCTGGGAGATGGAAAGAGCATGGCTGCCACATTATAAATGACTCCAAATATTTCTCTCTCTCTTTCTGTCTCGCTTGCTCTCTTACTTGTGCACTTGCTTATTTTCTCTCACTCACACGCACACACACCAGACTTGTACACAAACATAAACACACACCAGTTGCCAGTTGGGGCCATTACACAGATATTCTCTGTGGGTGCCACGTGGATAGAAATGATGACCTTGCCCTGAAGCTTTTGTTCTTTACCTCTCTTAACTCTCTTACATAGATCTCGCCAGTAAAATACTAGGTTGTCCTTTTCCTTTGCTTTTCTCTGTGAAGATAATCCTCACACTGCAGTAAGCCTTCTGCCTCTATGACTCTATGACTGCTCTCTAATTATGAGCTCTTCTTTCAGTTCCTGTTAACTAATATTCTTTAGAAAGTGAGATATTCTGCTGTCCAAGTCCTACTGTACCTCAGCGGCTTCACGGTCGGTCCCTCTGCTCCTTTATAGAACTAATGGCCTGCAGACTCAGCACCGGGGTGGCAGAGAAATGAATAAAAAACCCACAAACCTACACTACTGATACCCTGGACAGTGGTGGTGACACTTAAATAATAAGCAGTGCTTAGCACTTTAAGGATACTTTTTCTTGGCTGTGTGGGGCTGAGGTCAACTCATTAGTAGAGCAGAAAACAAAGGCAACAGACACACACACACACACACACACACACACACACACACACACACACACACACACACACACACACACACACAGCATTCCCACCATTCTCTGCAAACTTTATTTTCATAGACAGCTTAAAATATATATTTTAAGGGAAATAATATGGCTATTGAAAAAAATCCAAACATATTTTCTGCCCGTAATTGCAACCATAACACCAAACACATGACAGTGTGGTGGAACGTCCCAAAACAAGCCTTATTTACACTAGCAACGAGTCTCCGGAGAGATGAGCCACCGAGATATCATTTGACATCTACTGCAGCACTGGATCCAAAGTCATTATAATTGGAAAGGCGGGAGAAAGTTTGTCAGGAAGCGCACTCATGAGGGAGCAACTCGTACCCATTGTGTCAATCTTTTCCCATGGTGTTGCTGGTACAAATTTGTCTTTGTATTGAAAGGTTTATTTGTACATGAATTATACATTAATTCTCCTTTTCCTAAGTCACAGAGGCACTGACAGTAGGCAGCAGTAAGTGACAAGTCATACTATAATTGGTATGTGACTATTGTTTATCCAGTTTGATCTATTTGGTGGATGTGAAATTGTATATTACGCTCATATTGTTTGGACAGTCATTCCTCTCTCTTCTCTATAATTTCATACAGCATGTCTTATACCATCCATTATTGCTAATCAGAGACTGAAGTGATTTACATTTTAAACATGTAATGTTCACCACAGGAAAGCAGAAATTTCCACATCAGAACAACTCCAACGCCTGAGGGATAGTCTTACAAGGGTCTCAAATGACAAATCAACTTGACGTGGCTAACATTTACCCTGTTTCTCCCTTCGGGAGAGACCCTACTCTTTTTTATGCAACATCACACTTGACTGTGCAAGTATGAAAGACATCCAGCAAGCACAGGAGAAAGGATTGTCTTTAATCTGCTTGATTGAGCTGCTGTGATTTAGGCCTTGATTAAACTGCTGCCAGGTGACCTGAGGTTTTGTTGGGTGACCAGTGCAGCGCCGCAGCTGTTGCTTTTATGCTAAACCTTTCCATTGAGACGCTGTTGATTGTGGAATTAGTGCACAGGTCTCCTCCTCAGCCATGTTTCCTGACAATCTAGACAGCTCCAGACCTCAGATCTCTCCTTTAAACGTTGTCAGGGAATATTCAACCCTATGGACTGATCACTAGGAACGTGTGCACTCGTCAATGAAGGGCCAGCGTATAGGAGAGCTTCTTTGTGCAAAATACAAGCTAAAACATCAAAGGCATATAATCTCTCAGGGTGTTAACACACCTTGGTACAGACATGGTGGAAAAGTTTTGTTTCCCTCTTGTTCTCACTACAAGTGAACATGTGCTAGAGAACAGATGTCACAGACTCATGGACTCATGAGTTTATTTCAGCACATTACTACATGAAGACCTTTAACCTCTGCTGCCATGCAAACCCATAATAGAGTAAATAGCTTTTTCTGAATTCAGAGCATAAACCCTTTTCTAAAGATAGTATACCACCGAAATCAATACACCTTTATAATTTTCATGAACATAGCACAAATCCTGCAGCAACCACATCAAATAACTAAAAACCAACGTGCTTTCTGACTGTTTGCTTGTGCATTTAGCTTTACATTGTTGTCTAGGGCTGTGAGATAAAGTCACAGCTAAAACTAAATGCACTTGCTTTATCCACAACAGTAGCTGTTGTGTAATTAATCTGCAATTTTTTTTCTATAAACAAATTGATATATCATTTTATTTTAAGGGGCGGTTGTTTGTCTGTTCGTCTGTATGTCGGCCCTGCGATGGACTGGCGATCTGTCCGGGCTGTACCCCGACTCTCGCCCGAAGACAGCTGGGATAGGCTCCAGCACCCCCCGCGACTCGAATTCGGATTAAGCGGTAGATAATGGATGGATGGATTTTATTTTAAATTGATATGGCCACATGTGCCAGTGTGTTCACCAGCGAATAACTAACTATATCTGCTTATTGGTGCTCAGCAGGGGGATAGGGTGATCTGAAAAATGTCGACCTGTCCACCACAACATTAAAACCACCAGGTGTTGCGTGGTGGGGGATAAAATAAAATATAAAAATATAATATTTATGATAAATTTTTAATTCAGTTATTAGCTAAACAATGGCATAGCTTAATTAGCAAGGTGGAGAAAAAGCTCTGCTACACTCATGCTGGAGGTAACTAGTTTAGCAGAGTAGCTAGAGGCCAACTCCCAATTTGGGGTAGGTAAGCAACTTCTTCAAATGTAAGTTATTTTGTACATTTCTTGGAAAGGTACTTTAAAGTTGCAATGAACTATGAATAATCAAAATAAAGATCCTTTATCTTAACAAAATATTTCAAAAGAGGAAGAAAACTACAGGGAAATGTCTTCATATTTTGTTTGTACACAGCTTACTTTTGTCATTCCACTGATCCATAGAGGTTCAGTTGTACTTATTTACTTAAATCTCTGAGGCACACTGACATTGGCATAAACAAAAGAGTTGTTTGAGCCAATTCTAGAGTTGCAGCCATAAAAAGTTTTACCAACAGATAACCTGGTCTTCCAAGTTTGCGAACAGATAATGAATGACCTTGTGTAATGCAAATTGGTAACTCCTTTATTAAGTCTAATCTAATTAAGATCCCCCTTCACACATTATTAAGGGAAGCCAATAAACAAATGCGGGGTATAAGAGATTTGGCATGGGAGTATAATCATAAACACGTCTTTAATTTCACAGCAACACTGCAGTGTTGATTGCCGCCATGCTGCTGGCCATATGTCCTTGAAAATAGACAGTAACTGAATCATGGTTTACTTATTAGTTTTAAACTCCACACATAAGGTGGGAGAGATTCAAGTGGTATCACCAATGTAATAAGCTCCTACATAGAAATCATCAACTGATAAGGCGGCAATATTTTTCATTACTTACCTCAATACTGGGAAAGTGAGTGTCCCTTAAAAAAACGGTGTCATAAAAAATGAAGAGATGCACGCTAGCTCATTTCTTCTGCTTGAGACTATCCCACCCCCGCCCTCCTGCTCCCCTTCTCCCAACTTTGGAGGAGGGCCTACCCCATGATGCCTCCAGATTGCGCTCGTAACAACGTGACTATGCCCCGGTGCAGGGATCCACATTTTCATATCTGAGGCCAGTGATAGATGAGGCAATCTGAACAAGTTGTGCTGAGAGATACATCAGGAGGCAGACAGGCCCAGATAAAGGAAAAAGAAGACTGGGGCCGCCATTGTCACCCATCCGCCGCTCCACGAATATACAGTGGCTCCCTCAGGACCAATAACTCACATACATATTCAAAAGGTACAACCGCAATGTGCCACCCCCGGGGACAGATGCTAAAACAGCTAAACCGAAAAGCCGTCCAGGATTCTGTTGGCTCTGCTTCCCGACACTGGCCTACAGGCTTAAAGACTAGCCCTCCTTAGGCATTACCGTTGTCTGAATCATGTTCTAGTGGCTATCTGACTCTTTATGCAGCAATGTTTTGCTAAACATGCAGTTTTATAAGGAAGTTGACACTGTCATCAACTTACATCTTCAGGCACAATTTTAAATCCAGTGATGAATATGAATAATTTATAGCCCAGAGAGACTGTCATTTAATGAAGCTATTGGTGATTTGACCTAACAAATTAATCAATGTCTAATCTAATTTATTAAACACACTACGAGGTCAAAACCCTTTCACCCATTTATCTTTGTCAGAAAGTGTAAGTAGTAGAAAAAAGAAAGTGTTAAGCTCTTTTATGTTGTCTCAGTGGTGTTGAGGAAGCTTTTTTTGAAAATGTAGCCGGCTAAGCTACAACTCACTGTACACTGGGAATAATTAAGGCACAGCAAGGCTACCACTGAGAGAACAAAATTAACTAACTTATCAACTTAACAAGACTAGGCAAACACAGTTCAATTGGGCTGACTTTTCTCCTGAAAGTCAGTGAGATGTGGACCAACATTTTCAGAATTCAAAGCACTGCTTTGTGTCCTAAAACACACAATGTTTGGCAATTTGTGGTTAAGTATCGGACTTGGAGTGCTGTTTATCAACAATAACAATATAGCAGTACAGAAGTTGCCGGACTAAGGGTCAGCACCTCGGCACAGGTTACAAGATAAACCTGAAGGGTCATGAGAAAAAAGGGTTAGAAATTTTTTTTTTACTTTTTCTGTTTTTCTTCTAGTGAATTGCAGAATAGCAGTTTAACCAATTTAAGCCTTTAGAAATTAAATAAAAGACATCAAGGTGATGAGGAGGTAGTGAGCACAAATTGATTTAAGGCCAAAGTCCTGAAAGGGTAACTGTTGTTTTCAGATTTTGTACAACTGCATTGACGTTCCACCAAAATAAAGCTAAGTAAAAGACATTTTTCAATGAAAAATCACTTTACCTCTTTCACTCTTTCTCCATTTCCAAACTCAACAAGCTGGCTGAGGGAATTTCACTTCTATTAACCAGTCATGCCACAGCTGTCACATTTTAAATGTGTTCCTCTCCGTGCTATTAGCTGTCATTTCAGTGTAGGATCGATGCAAACCTCCTCCGCCCCATTCGCTGCCAGTTTTCATCAGATCAGCGTTCCTGGGGTCCTTCACCGTTCCCATCAGACTCCCGCTCCATCCATATCTTAAGACATCACCTGTCCATCAACATCACACGGGTCCTTCACTTCACGTCAGACTCCTGTTCAGCCTGCATCTCCTCCACTCATATCTTCAACCATCTCTTCACACTACCACCCGTGTCTAGTCTCCATCAGGAGATATTCCTGTTCCCTTCATAACTTGACTTCCCCTTTACATAACATCAAATTCCTATAGAGTCTAATCACCAAAGACTCTAATCACTAAACACATTCTTACTTCTGTGTGCACACTATAAATGACTTTTAAGCACTTTCTGATCTCTTGCGTTTCTCCTGACCAGAAGTCTCAGCAGTCACCCTCGAGGACAACTCCCAGCAGTATGGTTATTATAGTGTAGCATCTAAAGCAGTCATGTAAGACTTTGGGGCCTAGAAAGAAAGATTTTGTAATAAATTGCTGCAAACCTTTAAAGACATTCATGAGCATCTCAGATATTAATAAAGATCCTCTGAGTTATACTTTGATCTTTTAAGTCCATTTCATCACAGTAGTTAAATGACACCAGTCGTATCAAGCTATTATTGTGTGTGTGGGCAGCCGTGCTCAGCCAGAGACACACTGATGCTGATGCATTATCGGGATCTGAGAAGGAAACATGAGACAGGGGCTTAATGTCTGCAACTGCACATTAGATTGTAGATGATTTTTGGTTCCTGCAGTTTAACTTGCTCTTGTCTCCTGTTTCTCTTTCTGAATGCTTTTTCTGTACAGTTGGATGTGTAAAAAGTTGTGAAAATGAAGTCAATAATAGAATAATATATAAAGTCATAATAAGGTATACAGTGAAATGTATAAAGAAGCCAATTACTCATTTCCAGAGGGACTCGCTGCAATGTCAGACAGAATGTATATCAGGATAATTTGTCATGCATTATTGCCTCCAGTTCACAGTACGCCTCGTGTGCATGTGTATTCCAACAACAGGGTGTTCTCTTCTCTCTTCCCTTCAATTGTTCTCAACCAGCAGGCCTGGCAGTCTAAAAAAAAAGTCACTAATTACTCTGAGGCTCCAGCAGTTCATGAACAAACACTGTAAATCTGCAGCTCGACGTGTTAAACAATATAACTGCAGGAACACTGAGTCAGTCACTGAACAGTTTATCCTGGGCAAAACAAATGACACAAATGGGCAAAAAGTAAACTTTAGTGCACATGTTATCATAGTCACTTCTCCAGACTATCTTAAAAAAAAAGAGCTGGGGCCTACAGAACATTTCCTGGTGCATAAAAATTTTGTGAACTACTCAGTTAAATCATTTTAGCAAGTTCACTAATAAATTCTTTAAACCAGTTCTTAAGTTTGAAATGCACTGTGGAATACTGCCAAGAGTACCAGCACATGCACTAGAGCAGCACGCGTTTCAAATCAATATGCACTTTAAACTGCATTACCATGCAATGATAATGTAGCTTTGACAAAAATGATGTTGACTGTGATGGATTGCCTATCCCAGGCAAGTCTGCAAGATGATGTTCATATGTTACTGATCAAGGATACGTACAGATAGTAGTTTGATCAACCCACAAGTTCTTGATGCTGCCTGTGGCTTAGGGAGGTGGAGCTAGTTGTCCATTAATCTCATTGTTGGAGGCTGGAGCCCCAGCTCCTCTGGTCCATGTACATAAGTGTTCCTGGACAAGACACTGAATCCCAAGTTGCCCATGCGTGTTCCTTACTTTACTTCTTTGAAATAAAACAAAAAAACAGCTAATAATAATAATAGATACAGTATAGAACAGAAACTGAACACTAATTTGATAAATACATCAGTAACAACCCTGTTGCAATATTTCATCTTAACAAAGCTTCTTGTCTACACATTGTCTTCATACTTGACGCGTATATTTTAGTCAAGGTGAGGTAACTTTTAGACCGAATGTTGCGTCGCCTCACATCGCCTTAGTCTGTGCCTGAAAGGTTCAGTAGGAAATAACTTTATACCAGGAGGTGGTGGTAGTCTGTATACATCTCCGAAAACAGAGAAAGCCACAGAAAAGACCAACAACTGCAGATACGTAACTATTTTCACATCACTCCTGCCGTCACAGTTTATAGTTGCTTCTAATCCGTAAACCTCACTGGAGGCCTTTTTTTCTTGTTGTGCAGTGATTCATTAAGCTGAACAGCTAATCAGAGTGGTGTCTCTCACAGACGAGTCCACTGCCGATTCTACATGTTGAATCACCTGAAAGGCCACAGAAAAGGGTCTGACTGATGCATAGTGTAGAAACTAGACAGACAGACGCTCACAACTCTCTGCTTGATGTGTCACCACCCATACAAGATTTTTTTTTTTTTTACAACTTCAGTTGGAACAGACTAGGATAAAAAATATTGTGTGAGGTCACGTAGCGGTTTGAGGAGTACCAAAGAGCTCTTGACACTTGCGTTGCACAAACAAGAAAAACTCTTCATATAGCGCTGCATCTTTCAAACTTCTTCTTGTATGAGGTCATCTTTGAGTGATGCAATCGATGAAAATGCTCTCCCTGACCTGTCGGTATTCAGTTCGAATGTTGTTAATTGGCACCTTTGAGCACATTCATTTCCTTCAGAGCGCATACTGTGTGTAGAAGTACAGTATCGATGTGGGTAGTAAAATACCTCCAGACTTGCTGCTTTGACAGACAAGGAGTGACAGCAAAGAAAAAGCCATCAAATTAGAAAATGAAAAAGCCATCCACCTTAAACGCTTTGGTTCTTCCCCAGTACCTTTTATAGTAATTACAAAATATACAATTGAGTTGCAGCCATCAAATGATTTTTCTGCCAGTAACATCATGGAATGATATTCCAATTTTATGCTCCAGTACTCTGAAAGACAGCAACAAATAAAAAGAGATCTTATAATATTCTCCATATGATTATGATATTGTTTTCATTGGACACTTGAGAAAATTACAGGAATAATTACAGTATATTTTAACTATAACCTGGAATAATTCTAAGCAAACACTGTAATTATTAAGTCAAAGTGAAGTATATTTACATGAATAAATGCTTGGTGGAACACATAATGCAAAAGAAGAGTTGGTAGTTTCTTTATCTTTAATGTAAGTTTAATTTTAAACCAGTGAATATCAGACAGCTGCCCCTCACAGGACCTCAGCTATTTGACTCTGATGTTATCTGGAGCTTCACATTTACTGGCTTATTTCTTTAAGACACAGCTTTATAGTTCTTATCAGATTTAAAAAGTCTCTCCAAGTATGTCCTAATACAATTATTAAAGTCACACTGGCCACAAAACTCTTCAGTTCTTCTTCAGTGTTGCCAAATTTTGTTCCGACTTTTAAAAACCATCAAGATTTTCCTTTCTTTCTGTGATTGGATGCCTGTGGTGCAACATTTGCCTCAAGTGCCTGAGTTTGATTTCCTCATCTCCTGTGTCTTTCCATGTGTAACATGATGTAACTGAGCTCAGCCAGGCACTGCTGGATAGTTGGCACAACGTTTATCCAGTGTACTTTTCCATTTTACGTGACCAATTTAGCACAATGAATTGCATTATATCCACTTGTTACGCCGCTTAGTGTTTATATGTCACAGCACTAACTTATTCATACCTTTTGATATAAATGTTCTACATCTGTACAGAACAGATCAACAACGTAGTGGAGGGAGGGCAAATAAGAATCACAAACCTACAGTACACTAGCAATACATCAATATTTCAACATTTTGGAAAAGCTAATCCCACTCATACATCTGTGCAGTGTCAGAGTCAGGCCATACTCACCACTTTGCTCTTCTGAGATTTTTATTTTGATTAGAAATACCTGTTACATCCACTTTTATGTTCTAGCTTTTCATTTTGAGCTCATATGAAGCCATGATCAGTGAAAGTCAACATTTCTTGCAGAGTGCTCCCATTAAAAGCCTACCAACAATGGAAAGGATGAAATAATTATAACCTGAACAATCGGCTGCATTGTTAAATTGCATTAATGGTAGGTTAACATCAATCAGGGAAAAACAGTGAAAGTGAAAGGACTGGAATTAACTGGCAAATAAAAACAGCATTTCTACTGAGTATGACATGACTCTGTTGGTGCATTGATGCAATTAGCGCAGGAACGACAACAGATGAACATAGATGAAGTTTGACTTGGCAATAATTGGTAAGCACTGAAATTAAGGGATAAAAGTGAATCTCTATTATAAGCCTATAACGCCCAGTTCTTTCTGCTACTGAGGAAAATAAAGGCTGAATCCAGCGAGCTGGCAGCAGGGGCAGAGCCAGTGGGGGGGCAGGGGTGCTAAAACCACATCTGAATGTGGCACCCTTCTTTCAGTGTATACTGAATAAATAAATTAAAAAAATAAGAAATTGATGCACACTTGATTGCCAGGCTATAAGCTGAGGCTCCAGGCTGTCATGACATATAGCTAGGAAAAAGTCCTGCACATGTTTACCTGCAAAACCAGGCATAGTCATTTTCAGACATTAGTTTTTGGATGGAGTTTGTGCTAATCTAATCTAATCTAATCTAATCTAATCTAATCTAACTGGCTGCTAGCAAAACCAATAAGCACTGCTTGAGAAACATATGGATCATTTTGTCAAATGCTTAGCAAGGAAGTAGTAAAATATTAGCTTCTTCTAAATTCTAACTTCCCTGGTGAATCACTTCTGAGTGTCAAAGAGATCAGGTGTGAGGGACAGTCAGACAGGACGGGGATCATACTGTGAGCTAGACGGGTTGGAAAACACCTGTATTTGCTATATATCCGGTGAATATATATTTTAATTACAGCTTGTCGTTTTATGTAAATAAAGTATCAACATTGTTTTTTTCATAGTGATGACAATATTTGAAGACAAACAGAGACACAGTAAAACTGCTAACAATGAGTCATCCTGTCCACATCTTTGCAAGAACACTTATTTTCTAACCATTATCCAGCTCACAACAAGTGGAGAAATTATTATGGACCCTTATTATTGCCATGAAGTAAACAGATGAGGTGAACCTGCTAAAAGCCATATCCCTTACTGATTCCCCTTATTAATTCTATTCGTAGTCACAAGGGAGGAGATGTAGATGGAGAGCAGCAGACAGTTACAGAAGGACTTTTAAGCTCCGAGACAAATCAGATGTGAAGTGTGCAAAAAGATACGGGGTTGCAGCTGTCTTTCCGGAACTGTTTGTGTATTCACTGTGAATTGGAATAATGTTATTGTCTGCAAGTTATTCAAAGTATTCCACATACATATTCTATAATTGCAATTTAAGTTATGTCAGCATTTAGTTGGACAACATTGTTCTGTCTGTTCATTTTATACATTGGACCATTTTGAACTTTTTGGAATACGGCTTTACCAGCATATGTCTTTATTTTTATACTAACCTTTAAAATCAATTAGGTATTTCCTGCTGACAAGAAATTAGCCACAGAGAAGCTTCAGCATGTGAAGTTATGGATGGTTTTTGTTTTCAGCCTTCTTGCCATGATTCTTAAAATGCCTTTTCAGAGAATTACTCTTGCATGCAGCCTACATACTCTACTCATGCTGTCACAATAATAGATTCCTGTTCACAGTCACATCCAATAACAGTCCTGGTGATGTCTTCTATTCCATTATTATGTGTAACATTGGAGCATTTGATGTTGTGATACATTGAGTCAAGTGGCTTGAGTCACACCAATGTAAGATACAGTACATAAAATATATATATATATATATACAATAAATAAATCATTTAAAGCTGTGGATTGATGGAACAGAGACTGACGGAGCTACAGAGCTAAACACATATTATATGTCACACAAGATGCTCTGTCACACCACTGTACAACAACAAGAGAACTGAGTGATTCTGTAGCTGCAGAAAGTCCAGAAGGAAGGATTCATCGTGACTCTAGAGGATCCTGTCATGTCACAGAAGCCGTATTCTGCCAGATATGCTTTCATTCTTATCCATAATTTAGGCTCCTAGACCTAATGGTTTTGAATAGGGATCAAGTAACTTCTGAAAATAAGTTTATCTAATAAGGATTGGGGCAGATCTATTTGTTCATCCCTCACACACACTTTACCTTGTATAGCTCTTTGCCTATATGGCTGCTAAAAAACTAGCTTCAGTCTGTTCTATCACTGACACTAAATATTGCAGCTCCAGTGACATCATGTGTTACACCATCGAAACATGCTGCAGGTTATGTCAACATTACATTCAAATTGTATTCTGTAAGTATTCTGTAACACTCTGTTTAAATACTGCTTCAAATGTGTTTACTTTCTGTTGCTTTTGCAGCAGAGAAGCATCCTGGAGCAGAGCTCAAGTTCAAATGAGGGGGAAAAAAGGCACAGGGAGAGAACAGTACAGGGGGAGAAGTGTGAACCTTTAGCTCCAGTTGCAGCCCAGCCTCAAAGGCTGCCAATGTGAAAAGGCCTGACTGTGAATTCCCCACTGAGATGGGCTCGGTCCAGAGGGAATGCGAGCCAATCTCCAGCATGCTCTCCTACCTGGGAACAGCTGCAGCCTCCATCTGCCAGCTCTTCATGGTAGCTACCTGAGGGAAGCGCGCTCCACCCCTCCATTTCAGGAGAGAGGCTGCTTTGTTATGACAGAGAGGAATTTCAGGGTTTGATGAAATCAGTAGGAGTCCTTCCCTGGTTGTCTGTAAATATACGTGCATGTCCTTTCTGGTGAAATGCACACTGTGACAGGACTAAGCACAGACACACAACATTTTCCTTCTCCAGAAATGATCTTAAACAGGACAGTGTCATAATTGGAGTAAGCAGAGCCCAGACATCAGCCAAATCTTTCCAGTTAATGGGGCATGTGAACACCTTAGTCAGGTTCCTCCAGGCTTTTTCAAACAGCTTGTGTTGGTCAACAGATGTAAACCGGATGACATGTTTACAAAGCAAACACCATGGTGCAGTACAATGGAGAAGTACAGTACGTGGTGGACAGACTGTTCCCTGTATCAAGAACATGTCACTTTAAACATGTCTTATTCCTCCCACTCAGGAATATATGCTGATTTGAATTAATGTATAACTATTATTAGCGATTGATTTCAGTACAGTTACATTATAAAACACCTGGACAATTATTAGATGGTATACTGTACCCTGGCATTGTGTGCTGCTGTGAAAGCATTATGTCCATTAGGATCCCACACATGGCGTCACAGCACTTTACAATATGGTATATCTGTTAACACCATGTGAGTCTTTAGCAGAGAAACTTGAGCATTTTAAAATCAGATATAGAAACAAATTACAGACCTACTGTACAGGCATTACTACAGACTCTTTTGGTTTTGTTTGGTGTATTTCAGAGGCTTAACAGCAGTCACCAACGTAGGAGCAGTAGAAAGCCACAGTGGGACATTTATATTTTCAGCTATTACTGGGCACTGTTGCCAACTGTTTTCAATGGAAAGCAGCTAAAACCTGCTCGAAAAGCACTAGACGCTGCAAGATGACGAGGAACCTGATTTTGATTCTGAATGCTAATTTAAATGTTTGTGACACTGTGCCATAACTACTATAATTACAAAAAACTACAAAGCAAAGCTAACATTAAATCACAAATTCTAGTGATCTTCCTGTAATAAAGTATCTGTCAAACAAAAAAAATCTCTAGATTTGTCTCTAGTCGCTTTTTTGGAAAAGAGCTGTTGTTGGGGTCAGTGCTTACAACACCACTGGAAACCAGTCACATCTTGTTGATTGACTGGCTAAACATCGCTATCAGCCAGCTCCATTTATGATCAAGATCAGTGGAATAAGCAATAATGGAACAGAAACCATGTCCAGTTTTGTTGGGGATGTTTAACATGGTTTATAGAAAAACTGTATGCAGGTATAGTAAAAGCCAAACATGCAGTTCAAGACAATTATATAATATGCAGAGCTCTTGGTGTAGGCGTACTAGGCGGTCACCTAGGGCGCCACTCGCTGGTGACCAGCTGCAAGCGCTCAAAATAAAAAGTTATTTGGGTTTTGCTCCGTGTATGAAGCCCCTCCACCCGCCCTCAAAGTCACACACACACAACTCCACCTGACAGAGCGACGATGTCCGGGAGTAAGTGGGGAAAATATGGAGAAATATATTAAAGAGTGAAAGAAAGAGAGCACATTGAAAGACTGAATCCGACCGTAAGGACAAGTGTGAAATATGAGTTCACCATGCTGATTGAATGCAGCAGATGAACAGACCTGATGGTGAACAGTTATTCAACGTTTCTATGTGTATCATGAGATCTGAAAACACTGATCACAACTAGATAATAATTTTGTCTCTGTCTGCTGCAGCTCCATGATGTACTTTACAGTAACTATACTACTCTACATCTGTTCAGGACAGATGCACTGAGAAAAACACAATCAATAAGGTGATTCTAAACATAGCTTATGTTTAAAAAGACGCAGGCAATTCCTTTTCCTTCTGAATATCATTTGTCTACTCCTTTAAGACACAGAAGGCCTGATTCATGTGTTTGACTAGATTCATTCATCAGGAGCTGTGGTGACATTACTTACCTAAATGAGTCGCTGCTAATTGCAACGAATTACCCCTGTGTTTGATACATTAGTGCAGCCTCAGTGCACACAGACGGTTCTACATTCTGTTATGCTGACCACTCCTGAGGGATTGAAGAACAAAGTTAAGTGAGTTTTGGTTGCAGTGGTGCAACACTTACGTTTGATAATTAGTGTCTGGTGCACATGCACACGTCAAAAAACTGCATTCCATACATATTTGTAAGTTATTATTATAATTTAAAGTCACTGGTCCAGCAAGGTCAGGTTCATTTAATGGTGAGTAAAACTATAAGAAAAATGTGCTTAACATGCTTAGTGTTCACACGATCATCTCTCTTCAGCTATGAATCATCCCTGAAAATACAAAAATAGACAAAAATATTATTTGTCCTGCTGCCCACATCCATACAAATACAGTAAATACCTTCCCTATTGTTGGACAGTTTTACTACACTCAAAATAAAGCTGTGCAGAATACCTTCAGTATTTGGCCAGGAAAATTTTTCTAGGGTATAAGCTATGGTTCTCAGACTCCGGCAACCAGGAAAAATATTTGCCTCTCCAAATTCACACAAAAAGTAAATATAGTCATTTTATGATTAATATTAAATATGGATTTATTAATATTTATTATAAATTACAACCATGTTCAGTTTTGTTGGGACATTTAATTCAGACACGTGAGCATACAATCCAAAAACATCGGTCATGACTAGACTTCAGCAATGTCTGTGAATAAGGCTTTTTCTGTCATGCCTAAAAACAGCCTGAAAGCCTGGGACATCTAATGGGTTAAGTGAGTGCATCTGCACATAGCTGTCTGCCTTAGTGACGTTATTACTGACCTGTGTTTTGGGATCTGGATTAATCGTCCCCAACAAAACTGGACATGGTTCTAATTTGTGACAGACATTCAGATCCCAGATTTCAGCTACAACATCATGTGAATGAAAATGAGATGTAAATTGTATAAAAGTCTGAAGGTCAGACGTGGTCCAATAAATAAAAGACAGTAAACAAGACAGTAAACTATGATGATTTTGTGATTTTACTTGAGCTGACAGAGAAGGACACACTTCAAAGCCTCCATTTAGTAATCTATAGTTTGAGAATCTAGGTCAATCTTTGTCAGGGAAGGGAGTAAAAATCTCTGAAGAAATTCAGCAATGGCAAAATAATGCACATAGGACACCTTATGTAGCAGATATGTGCACTTCTTTTTATTATTTGGTGCCTTTTGGAGAGCCAGAGTTGTCATGGTCACGTTCGGGCTTGCCGCATTTCATTCACAGTTGAATACTTTGTGATTTTATTAAAGTTAATCAACACCTTTTAGCATCAGCCTTTTCAGCGCAGACATATGTGTGAGGTGTTCAGGGGCAGTACAGTGTGTAGGTCAAAAGTTGCGGTGATTGGACAAAATTCCTAGATGACACAGAATTTACAGGGACTGGTTGAATATGTGTTAAATGTTGCACAGTGTTGCAAATTCTTGTACGGCCTATTTTAAATACATTTTTATACAGGAAATGTATAAATACAAAATCTGTTTTATTACCCTAATAATTTAGTGTTTGTAATAGACCACTTCAGCCCATATTTACCTTCTGGTGAGCATTACCTCAAGGTAAACAGGTGTAAAATAATAATATCTGGATCACCAGATATTTGCACATTGAAGGAGAAAAAGTGGGGAGCAAGAGTCAGTCTGTGAAGCAGAAACACCAGACTAAGCAGTATATAATTATTTTTTGCTGATCTTTGTCACTGCCTGTCTTAAAGCACTTATAGTACATGATTTGCTTTGTGGTTTCATTTCCTTGAATGACATTAAAAGGAAATATTAAAATGTAGCAAATGAGTAAAACCCTGGTCATTAGCATGAGGAAGTTTAAGTATTAAGAAATCCTGTCCATTTAATAAGATTTGATTTGATTTTAACCAACGTACAGGAGGAATTAGGCTACATAATTTTGAGACTAATTAAACCATGAGAAGTTCCAAATGCCTGTTAATTTTGTTTTGGAGGGGGGGTTCCTAGTGCTTCCTTCATCACATCTTCTAGATCCTTGCAGCATTTTGGCCCTGATTTTGAGGAACAGCCATAAATCACAAGGGACCTGATCTAGTGAGTACAGTGGGGCATCTGAAATGTTGATCTTAGAAGCATCACTGAAGAGGGTGGTGAGGGTGGCTTGATGTGCAGAAACATTGTTGTGGTAAAGGAACTAGTTGCTCTACTTGTACTTGAGACAACGTTTCTTTAGATTTATTGCACCCCTCATACAAAGAGTGGAAACAGAAGTCAGTACACACTTTATTAGTTTGATTCTATTATTTTTACTTGAATCTGCTGAGACACCCATTTTTTACAGGTGATTCAGCTGCTCTTAGCTGGAGGGGTTGCATTTCTTTGCATTCTGCCTTAAAGTAGTCCAAACATGTCTTTTGGATTTAGATCAGAGGGCATACTTGGCCAGATCATCAGGTTTCTTTTTTTTTCTTCAAACACTCTTCTTACAGTGTGTTTCAAAATTCTTCTAATGCCAAACTGACTTGAAAGGAATCTGGGAGTGATTTTTTCATTCAAAGTTTAGGTTTACAAACTTGTATTCATAGTGCTCATAGTGCTCCCATTTGCACTCATGCAGCTCCACATCAATACAATCCCACCTCCATGTTTCATGGTCAGTGCTATGAAGTAGTGGTGTGCAATATCGCAAGCTTTGGTGTCCATCCAATACCAAGTAAATACAGGGCCAGTATCGCCGATACCGATCCGATACTATTACCTTATAAGGGCAGCTTGCCGGAAATTGCACCCTCCTTGCATGCCAAAAAAAGCACGCCCCTAAAGATACAGTTTCTGTTTGTCCTAGAATTGAATAATGTTGAGAGTGAAGTTGTAGGACTGATGCTGGTTAGCTGTGTACATTTCATGGATGTGACACTTTCCTAGTGGGAGATGGGAACGGGTGCAATTTCCTGCATGGGTGTCTCTGTAAAACAGGGGTCTATCTGAGGGACTTCCCTCCTCCTCTCTCTGTTTATTTTGTAGCTGCTGTTCTCTTGTTCTTGCTTTATCCAACCCTGTCTCCTAAAGATTATGTTCGCATACAACTAAATTGCGATCCCAATCACGATACTCGATACTATTAATAACTTTGGATTGATCTGTCCACCACTGCTATGCAGTCACTGCAGCAGAGTTCTCATTTTCTCTGGCAAAGTTGAAAAATAAATTCTTTACTAGAGGCTGGCCTCAAGCTAAATGCCTTCTCTGCATTACTGTGTGATCAGTTACGCACAGTTTCGTGAATCATGAATTGACAAAGAAAGTGCTTCTTTATGCTAGTGACACTTTAACCTGATGCTTTTGAGCTCTCCACCATCATTATGAATAATATTATCAGGCAATCCTGTATCATGTTGGGCCATGTTGTCACAGACCAACCTTGGGAAAGTTGAGGTCATTCTTAGGCTTTTTCATTCCTCATTTACGTAATTAGCCTTACTTGAAAATAAAGAAAATCAAGTTTTCTACAGTGATCTCAGCTAAAAGTACTTTTACCACATTTAACTTTTTTTGTAGCCTATGTCACCTTTTTTAAATTATGGATGAGCTCAAATCCACTACACTCCAACTTAAAAATAATACAGTCATTCTAAGATGGTACAATTTTGAATTATTTAACATTTTATATTGGTTTGGCACGGGGTTGTACTCATGTTTGTTGTATTATGTACATGTATTAGCTACAACCATACAGATCTAGTTGAAAATCTGTGGCGTCACCCTTTAATGCATGTTATAAAATAGTCACACTTTTAGTTTATTACAGGAATGGCCGCCAGCCAGTGACTTTTTTTTTTTACAATAATATAGACCCAACACTCTTCCCTTTGAATAATGCATGATTCCCTCCCCTGGTTGAAAGAGACACCTGTTCAATATCTGAGTGACTCACTAGCATGGCACAGACAGCATCATGGGAGATTTCAGCCTTATATAAAGCTGCACTACAGTGTTCTGCATTTTCACTTGTCATTTTATTTCCTGGCATATCCCTTCCCAGAACAACTATTTAATAAACATGCTACTGCTTTTGCTGTGTATGTATCAGTGTCTTTGACAGCTATCGTTGTAGTTCAACGTGGATGTTAAAAGTACGGGGCCTTTTATTTTCATATTATATTGTAAAAGTGCCATATTACCGTGAGGAATAAGCTTTATTGGAGTTTTGAAAAGAAGGTGTAAAATTTTAATCAAATTTGTCACCTTAGTTTTAGAGCATATTTAAAGACTAAGACAGAAGATCTCTGAAACAAATTTGATTGAACTGCTAAAAGCAGAACACGTGCAGCTAAAATCAATAGATCTTGGGGAGATGTACATGATTCTCAGCTTTCAACTGAAGATACAAAACATAGTTTAAATTTTTTAAAACTTCCAATACTGTAGTATGAAAAGTCCAGAATATAAGAAAATGAGAATACAGTCTTTTGACTTTTAGGTCTTGTAACCACAATCTGGACTGCAGGATACTACAGGGAGGGAAGAGGACTCCTGATGAGCCTCAGTGATTGCTAATCTTTTAATACCACAAACAGCAGGGGGGCGGTTGTGAACAACAACATGATGGATAATGAAACTATGACCATCCCACGAGGGGACAGAAGAGCAACCTCTTGTCACATTCACAGTACAAGCTGAGACGCAGGAAGACTCTTCCAGGATGAAGAACCAAGTCCCAGAGGGCAAGCAACAACAGATGCCACACCATCAGATGGTGGTAAACAAGGCCCCGAGTAAAATCCCATTATCAAAACCAAGTTATTTACACGTAAAAGGTCAGCTATTTTGAAACACCCATCACAAATGTCCATTCCACCGGAAAGTAGTATTGTATGAAACTTATCAAGAAGATTCTTGTAGTAAAAACCTGTGGGGACCTTTGTTATGTAAGCTTTCTGTTCTTGCAAGGCAACAACTACACTGACAGAACTTTCCAACAAACTCAACTGCAGCAAAGCAGCATATTAAAGCTACAGTATGTAACTTTTTAACATAATATGGTTGATGTTGAAATCTCTTGTGAGGTCAGATTCACAGAGCAGCCTGACAGCAGATATTCACTTCTAAAGCTTTCGGAGTGAAGGTCACCTGTCTAACCAATCAAACTACATTAACGATTAATGCTTGATTAGTACGTTTTGCAACATTATTTTTTACTATAATTTGATAATGAATAGATAATGAATAATACCTGAAGGCCTGTGCAGAGCGTAACAGAAGAGGGAGATAGACGGCTGCGGGGAGCATAGTGGACTTATTCCAAGTTTCATGCTACTGCTAGCTTTTGTTGCATATTGTATTAAGTTAACATTAGAGTATCCAGCTGACTTTAATTTTTTACTTTCTCAAGATGGAATGTTTTAGAATATACAGCATAAATATGTAATAATAATTTTTGCACTGCTTATACGATACATATAGTATATAAATATACTATATGTATAGTATATATATATATACTATATATAATGACATGTACAGGTATATTTGGTACATGATATTGCGCTAAAAGGATGTAACTAAAACTACAAGTCCCATGATAAGTCAGTATCCTCACCAGTTAATGTTGATGATCATCTTACTAGTGAAGGCAGCAATTCATGGTTTATTATAATGGTCTCTTTGCTGTTATTAAACATGTTCAGGGGTGTAGTTTAGATTTAAGTTCATATTTCTGCTTATGATCAGTACTAACTTTATAATAAATATTGTTAGTACCGTGATATTAAAGGTGATAGTTTTTTTCTTGTTTTTACACATTTTTAAGCAGGATTTTAATTAGTTTGTTAATATGTTACCTTTGTCCAAATAACAGTTTACCAGGTATGCAGGATATTATTTGTACTGTAGAATTATAATTTGTTTTTCATGAAAAAATGTCTCTTTGCATCTTGTTTTCATGTGAAAAGCTGAAGGTTTTCAAATAACACAAAGGTGCCAAACCCTAGGCAATATCACACCAGACTAAATGGCAAGGGGTCTGGGTCATCCTTCAGTAGCTACACCGGCCTCCTTCAGCTTCTATCTTAGCCTTCAAAGTGGAGGCCAGGGAGCTGTACTCACCGGTGAAACATTCTTCTAATTTACGTCTGCCAGCACTAGGAAATTGAAGTCAAAGGTTCACTGCATCTTGTGCCACAAAAAATGATCTGCTCAGGACCAATGTGTAAGGGAGAAAGGGCAAATTAACCTGGACACTTATAAATGGGACACAAAGGGATGAGAGTGGGTTTAAAAAATTCATGAAACACACTGAGTTGCTGGCAAAGTGGCCACAAGTGGGAACAATAGATTAAAACCCTCAACTGTAATGGACTTTGGTGTGTTTATATGTTTCTATATACTTCTATATACCTATGTATGTTCTATATACCTTTGAGAGTTCATTCGCCTTACCACAGCTAATTATTACATTCTGATTATTTTCCAGTCAGTTTTTACTTTACTTTACATTACTTGGCAGACGCTTTTATGCAAAGCGACTTATAAGTGTTCTGTAATGCACTCGTCAATATGAAAACCAGGAAAGGAAGAGGACATGATGAGGAAATAATTTAATTTAATGTGCTTTATCCTGAATTATATACCTGCTAGGTTTTATTTTGTCGGTCCACATATAAAAATGCAGTACATTAATAAACGGTACTCAGCGTTTTTGGACATCACACTGTGCACCACAGGTGTGCCAGAACAGAGTATGTGGGAATGGCGCAACAAAGCTGCCAACGTGCGCTGCAGATTTTACCGGCGCTAACAGATGGTGGTTTTGTACAGGACAGTGTCGTTAACATACACAGCTGTAGCAGTGGCAGTGCCCTCTTCACTGACACATATGACACATTAGAAATTGTGCTAAAATCTATCAGGTTTCTATCAAAGGAAGTGATTTTACTGTATTAACTTGAATTAACTGTATATACATTTTTAGTTCAATTCATTTCCACTTTGCACCTTTAACAGAATAAGTACCTCTCTGTTAAATTTTTTCTCTGTCTGCTGTTTTTGACATGAGCCACGCAGGTCTTTATGACAAATATTGTTGACAAATATGTTCATATCTCCTCCTGTCTTGTTGTGCTTCGTGCATTGTGGCCTTTACCTAGCTTCATTTCCCTGCCTTCTTTCTGCCTCTTTAGCTTGGCCAGTGGCCCAAAAGTGGCTTGTAGTCCCTGATCTCTGAGGTTGACTGAATTACCACACACCTAAAAACAGCCAACTCAATAACCAGGAGATTATCAGGACTTCTGACGATGTCAGCAGCTGCTGCTGCAGCTGGGGGATGGAGGCCAATAACAGAATACAGAGAACTTCACAGCTTGAAAACTCAACCAAAGGCCCCTTCCACTAAATCAAACCATTCATTTAGAGCAGCCAGGGATATGATGATGCTCTGGGAGGTGGTGTTAAAAAAAGCATGTAGCAGAAAAGTCTAAACTGTTCAAAACTAAAATATACACTCACCGGCCACTAGGTTAATTACAATCTAACCTAATCCAGAACAGCAGCTCTGCCACAAACTCAAGGTTACAAGGTTATAACTTCTCAGTGAGGTGATAGTTATACTATATGCCTATTACAGACGTCACCAAGATGAAACCTTCACTTTAATTAATTTTATCTTGTCAACAGGTTCCGAGAACTTGAACTGTGTCAGTTGAAAGCAAATATTTTATGGTTATTACCTCATTAAATTAGATAACCTTACATAGTTGCTTTGAACTGACATAATTCAGTTTCATGTGATCTATAGACAAGATAAAATTAATTAAAGTCAATGCCTCTTTTTTACTGAAGTGGGTGGTGGAGTTGTACTACAGTGGATTATATTAAGAGGTATTTCTGATGTTTTGGACCCTTCGTTTCTGTAAATCTGGTGGCAGGGCTGCTGCATTAGATTGCAGGTGAACCTAATTAAGTGGCCAGTTAGCGTAGTTCTACCCAGCAATGTAGAGTTAAGTGTTTAATGTAATTTATTTGGTCTTTAACCAGCCATGAGACGACTGACAGGTACTCTCCTCCCTTTGAAAATGCAGCCTGAACTTTTCCTGCACCTGATTGGACGTTGAATTTGGTTTGTAAGTAAATTTGAGGTGAGTATCATCCAGAATTTCATGTCTACAGATTTTTGAGCTGAGATGCCACAAAATGGCTCTTTGTTCACATTCAAAGTCTGAGCTTTCCTCATTAGCAACATCATCATCATCATCTCGCAACTTTCTGGAATCCTAATTGGTCCATCTCATTCAGATTTGTTATTCAATCAATTGACAGTGAATTACTTTAAGCCAAATATCTAAGACCGTAAAAACTGGGTAGGCTTTTTGCATGGCTAGACGTTTTTTTACAAGGCTGGAAAGGAGTGGACCAGAGAAAAAAATAAAACCATCCTTTACCCAACCCAGCCTTAGTGGCTGGTGAATACACTCTACACACTTTGCATTAGCTGTTTTGTCACAGAGATGATATATGAATGAATATATGCACATATAAGCCTTTACTGTCCCTGTACTATGTATTGCACTGCTGTTTAACAGCTTGTCTACAGGGGCCGTGCAGCGAACATGTATCAGCATCAGTGTCTTGGATCTACTTGTAAAGTTCCTCACTGTGAGACAAAACTAATAATATTCTTAAATGTGCATGTAGGAAATAATACTCTTAATACTTAATGCTACTATTAAAGCAGTGCAGATGCAGTGGTTTGCCAGAAATCCTTCACAAAGTGAGTGATTTGATTTGTAAACATGTTTTTTGTGCTGTAAATGGCAGCAGATGGGGACAGAGTGATCTTAAAATAAATTCCGTGTATGTATCTAGACCACACTGCACTTTACTATGGACCTGTTTGCTGCGTGCGTAAGTATGATACAATCTGCTCCAAGTAATCACCTGAGTACTTTGCTCAGCAATCGAATGATTAAGAATAATTTTGTCTGATGGCGACCACTTGAGATGTAGCCTCTATATTTACTGAGTAAAACTGCTTTCTTTCTGGTTCTGCAATTCGAAAACTTAATTTCATGCCCTTCAAAAATAGACTCTTGACTTTATGCAGCACATAAATCTCCAGACCTCCTTTTCTTATTGGCCCCTCAGGTCTGCACAGAGCAGGGGAATCTGTCAGGTAGAGAAAAATCGTCGTATAAAGTGTAGTTACACTGTGGTTTATGAAACAGTCTTTTTGATAATTTACGACTATATTTTACTGACTACTTTTAGTTTATGAAAAAGATATTATCAACACACAGTACAGTCAGGCTCAGATTCCCACCCTAATTCCACAAAAACCCCTTATAATTTGTCAGATGTGTACACCCTACATATTAAACACCCCCATGTTTGGCTGATTGACTCTGGCAATTCCAAATGACTATAGCAACAACATTTTTGGTCTAAACATCTAACATATAGATTTTTGTACTGATGCAAACATTCACGTCCTCCCAGCCGATGACTTCTGATAACGTGCATGAACTAATTTGATCAATATTGAGTGTGTTTGTATCCATTATTCCCATCTCAGAGCAGCAAACATACAGCAGACTGTCATGGATGCTGGATAGCAGCCTTCCATGCATCTAGGCAATTGTAACACAAATTGCTCCTCTGTATTTTGATTTTTTTCCATGTAATTGCTGCACACACACTACATCCCAACATGTATTGCTTTGTGTTCTTGTAACTACCCAGTACGGGGATTGGTGAGCACACATCACTGCACTTCATCATGCAGGGGTTCCATTCTTGCAACCTGGGTTCGATTCCTACACGCCCAAAAGGAGATATGTCATTGACCCATGTTCCATTTTGCTTTATGACACAAAACAACAACACAATTAATTGGTTAAATTTTGTTACAATAAATATGCCTTGTCAAAGCCTAATGATAAGATATCTTTAACTTGGAGAAATTGGCTCATTTACACAAGTTCATACTTTTTTATTCATTGCAAGACAAGAGTATCATTTGTCAGTGAGCACAGTTATGACAGCATACCAAAATTATCTTTTAGCTTTTAAACATGAAAAAGTGAATGGGAAATTTCTTTTATTCAACATTATTTCAAAGGTATTCAGCCTGTAAGGTCTTTTATTCTGCTTATTCAGTTTATTAGTTCATGTCACACACTTTGCCAGCTGTTACCAAAGTATTCTGTTATTTTGTGGCCGCTGATTTTCTGACAGGCTTAGTGATTCATGGAATACTTTCCATTGGGAAATCCTTGGGAAATTGATTATCTTATTGTGCATTCTGTGCACATGGACGCCATTAGAAATGAAATTAATTGATCCAGTGTACAGTTTAAAAAGCTGTTCACAAAAGAAAGTGCATTTCGTAAAGCGGTGGTTTTGTAGAAAAACAGTTTGTCGATGATAGTCATTCAGCAGCGTCTGTGTTAGTTCCTTTAAAGGCATCATCTTCCATTTCATGTTTGTGTGTTCATTACTCAACAAGCAGCCTGACAGCATCGTGTCTTCTTATTTCCCTCAGAGGGTCGACGTTCTGCACGCTTCAAGGATCACCTTACACTGTGAAAACAGTAACCCGGGTGAACTTGTCTGTCAGTCAGAAAAATAGACTCTTAGGAGATATTACGCTTGTATACCTGAGTGCTCATTGACTTGGAGCTGTCAGTCTGGATCCAGCTGCTTCACATTTCATTCTAATTTATCACAGGCGCACTCAACCGTCCTCTCACATGGATTGGCTGTTCTTCTTTTTAACCAATAGAGACAAGTAGATGATGATATCTGAGTATTTACCGAAGGATTTAAAACATATTTGCCCAATCAAATCAATAAATATGCTTATGTGTTTTTCAGGATTCACTTTAATGCGCAGCAGAGACAAAAACACGTCAGTAGTGCCAATGTGCAAAGAGGATGATCAACATCATATATTCTTCCCTAATGATAGACAATCATCAAAGTAAATACTGTTAGAGTTTCATTACATGGATTACAATGGACATTAAGTACATAAACTGGGTGATTTGATGACTCATTTATCAGTCCAATCCAAAATGTAACCACTTTGTCCACTTTCAATAGTATGAAATTGGTTTGGCTCGAAGAGATCAGATCTCCAACAAAGCACAATACTTGCAAGAATGCATACACAAATATGCAAGAACACTATTACCGCTATGGGCGGAAACACAACAATTTGAGACGAAAACACATCTTCCCGGCGCACAAGGACACTATACCAGCAGCTGGTGATGTGCAACCTAAAAATAAAAACACTGTAATGCGTGAAGAAGAACCGCAGAACCATATATCAGCCTGGCGGTGCCTTATATCAACAATGACTGGAAGCCACACAACCAGGCAACCTATCAGCTAAAAATACCATACAGGCTCCTGACGAGTTGCAAGGTTAAGTTACTTTAGTTGTTGTTAAACTAATGTGTTAAGCAGCTACTGCATTGAAATGCATGCATCATGTTCATGTTCAACACACCGTTCAGTGCTCAGCTCAGTCTGATTGTAGATCTCTAACAGCACAATATACACTGGAGCTTTATAAGGATCTTTCAGGCAAAGTATAGTTTGCTATTAGCAGACACACTATCCACCATAAGGCTCTAATGCAAGGGTACACTATATTAAAAAAAAGCAATGCATGCAAAAGTGAAGGCAAACTAGATTTTGAAGAACCACCACAGGCAGCTAACCCATGGAAGCATAAGCACGTTGTTGACAGGTTACTGCAGCTTCCGATAATCATTTCTGCAGTAGTGAGTCTTTGAATGTCCATGCACCTATGTGTACATCTTTGTTGTACTTGCTAATCAAAAGATCCCTCACAGCAATTGGATGGTGTAAATGGAAAGTTTTTTTTTTTGTTTTTTTTTTAAAGGTACTGCTCCCACTCACTTTTTGTAAATCTCTGCATAACTTTTTCTCTGATATTTTGATATATATGTTCTGAGACATACAACAGATGGAGCAGGCAGCAACAATTTAAATCCAACTGTGCACAGAGGTAAATATTTTGATCAGTGATTCTCTTCAGTGCAGAAGCTCAGCTGCTAAGTCACTTTTCTGTTTTTAGAATTTTTTTGAGCAAACAAAATTGGCTCAGTCCAACCAGTACACACTTTTCTGAAGTTAATTAAAGATGACCGTATAAATAAACTGAAACAAATATGAATGGCTGGCCTCCAGCAGGAACTTTAAATGTGAGATTCCTTTATAATATTTTCAAAACTGTCATTATTACTCATGCATTAACGCTGACAAACATAATGTCGCAATGTCACATACTATTGTATCAAGGAATGCAATTATGTTCCTTTTTTCATTCTGTTAATTTGTACTTTTTCTTTTGTTGTCTTTATTTATTAATAAAAGGCACTTTACATAAAGAGAGACATCTTAGGTAGTTAGAACAGCAAATTCAAAGCATAAACCCTGATGAACCTGCAAGAAACTTGCATTAGTGGAAAAATAAGAGTAGCTAATATCTTCCACATTAAAGTTGCATGACCCCTGTGTTTTTAAGTACATAAGTGAACCAAACTAATTGGTGACATATAAATGCTGCTCTATATTACTGCATTACTTCAGACATGATGCCAGAGCATAAGCGTCTCACTGACACAGACGTAAAGATAATCTATGCCATTAAGCAACCAATACGTTTTCAGTAGTCAGTCCAAAATTAGTTTTACATTAAGTGTTTATTCAAACACATTTTTAATCCCTGTATCTCTGTCAACTACACTTGATTAACATTCCCTTGCTTTGATTCCCGTCCAACATTAATTGCTTTTGGCAAACAACAGACACTGTGAGATAACAAGAAACTAATTCACTGCATGTGAACGTGAATATTTGCTGCTGTCTTACCAACTGGACCGTTCCCATACTGGATCCCAATAGGTGGTCCTGGTAGTAAAAGGTCTGTGTGTGGTCAGATCAATAGACAGACTCTTATGAGACTAATATTACCTAACTGTGAAAATTGAGAGTAATATTTTCAGCCTTGCTATAGGAAAGCTCTATTGATTGTGAGGTCAATATCAAAGAGCAAATATCAAAGGCAGCACATGAAGCACGTCCACGATGGACAATCCTGTTCTAACCAACTATTTTAAAAGAACGGTCATTTTCCAGCAGCTGATGTGTTTTGCTGTTTTTGCACATGTGTAACTTGGTTAAGTATTACATTTCTGCACACTTACCAGCATATGGAACTATATTTAAACTTTTTTCCCCTCAATATTAATAAAAATCTTCATACACTGAAGAGCCATATATCACGTGTCAGTGCCACCTCAGCCTTTGTCTACTGCACCTCCATGAAACTACTTTGTGTGTTTGAATATGGTATATTATTACAACATGACTGATGTCTCAGTTCTAAAGCTCACCAAATGGGGGCTTTTAATTCCCACAGGGGCAGTGCCCACAGTTCAGCACTGACTGACAGGTTACAGCACAACAAAACTAAGTTTGAAAACCAGTAGGCAGCAGCTGATGGGCCGTGTGCGTTTGAATTCAAATAATCCGAACACAGATCTAAACTATCTACTATAACATCCACAGTGTCTTCATTTACATCACCTGCTTTGCATGATTTCTTATACATAAAATTATGATTAAGAAACATGATTGTGAGACTGATTGCAAAGTTCTGCACAATAACATTTACAATGAAAGTTTGGTGTACTTAAAAAATTCACTTAGAGAGACAAGTGGTTCTCAGCGGCCAAGCTCAGGAAATGGCCACCGCTGCCACTCCTGGAGTACCATTTATGCTCTCTTGAGAGCCTAACAGGACTTTATTCATTCAACCCTTAGCTAGTCTATATAGGAAATGGCCTATCGTAAAGAAGCAATTGTCCTTCAAGACAGCACATGTGTTTCTTAAGACGTAAGTGCACCGTCACATTCAGACAGAACCCTCTCTTGTAGTTTGTGTAAACAAGTGTTATGGTTTAGGGTACAGGGACACAGGAAAAGAGGCCTCAGATGCAGAGACATACACACAGGCAAACGTTCAGAGAACTAACTTTAACAGGAGACATAGTGAAGGTAATGGATTACAGACTGGCAGACGCAGTAACATCCACAACAACAAAACAGATACCAGGCAAGTCGGCAAGAACACATCAATCTGGCACAGGTTCTGTGGACATGAGCTTGTATAAACGCTGAGGATAACTGTAATGAGGAACTCAGAGGACAGGTGATCGAGTAGGTGTGGTGAATCAGGTTGATAAAAAGCGATGACATCTGGAAGACAGGAAATGCTTATGCAAACACTCAAGTAAACTGCATTACTTTTTAAGTGATAATTCTGAAGTGTATTATACTGTATAAAGAGGTGTTTCTAATCTTTGGCCACAGTATTTACAAAAAGGTTCAATAAAAACTGAGAAATTAGAACCTGGAACATAGAACCTTAGAACCTATATAATCTCACTGGCCATGAGATATAAATTAAAACCCACTCTATGTACAGTCCCTGAATGCTTCACACTGGGAGGTTGTCAGCTACACAATGCGAGAGGTCCCGTTATAACAAGAAGAGCGGAGATATCCATCGTCTATCCATCTCCAACATCCTGGCAGCAATGCAAAGATATTCACTTGTAAAACCTTTTGAACGAGGCTCGCCCTTCTAACCAATTGAAGAAATTCTAATATTTTTGCTTGATTAATACATTTTTCAAGCTTCGGGTTAACTGTAATTCTTACAATAGCTTAGCTCCAGGGAGGAGGAGGGCTGAGGGGATTGATTTTAGTTTTGCATACTGTGGATTTAACTGTTATCAAAATGACAGCATTGCTTTCTTATATCTGAGCAAGGTTAAGGTTATGGTGAGCTGAGTTTTCTTGCTGTATTTTTCCTTGAACACAGAATGAAGAGACATAAGTGTCTGATTTCTTTCCAGAATTTCAATGCAGAGTGAGAATAGCTTCACACTGAAGTGCTTAATAAAAGTTAGATACACTGAGATAGTTTGGAAATCAAATCTTTAAATTGTTAATAAGCCACAATTTCAAATTCCAAGAGGTTGCATTTGTTTTAAAGTCAGCCAAGGCACCCTAATTCACCTCAGCGCATACTGTACTCGTGTATGTGCAGCATGCACTGCAAAATGTCGAGCTATTCTTCTTGATACGCTACAGCAGCATATAAACACACAAGTTATAGTAAAGGTACAATACCATGTCCATGCTTTTCACAGCACACAAGCTGTATTTGACTGTCAAGTTAATTATTTACTTTAGGGGCATGCCGCTGGAATTGTTCATGAGAAACAGTGTAAAAACAAAGACTCACATGTACCTCTGTTGTAAGCCTGCCAGCTGGCCCGGAAGGTTTCTATATTACATACATATACCATATATATATATATATATATAAATAAATGTATATTTTTCTCTCTGAAAATGACAGTCCAGTCCATTTACACTTTAATTGGCTGATTTCATGCTGCCCTGACATGTTTAGAGGCTCTCACGGGTTAGAGGATGTGTTGTTTTCTGGCCCACATGGGCCTGGAAATGACAGTGCACTGCTGCTTGAAAAAGATATATGAACAACCTTTGACATATCACAGTGTCTGTATTTTTTTTCTTTTCCATTGCATCATATAATGCTTGATGTCTTATTTTGACATGTTATCTTGTTGCAATAGCTGCTCAAAGACATGTTTTGGCAGCAATAAGCATATTTATTTTTGCGGAGGTGCAACCTTAAGATCTGAGTTATCCTTGGCCGCTTGCTCTCGGATGTAGCTTTGCTTTTCAGTCTTGCTTGGGAGCTTTCAGAACTTGCTTTCCTCACACTGGACTTACACAGTCCAGGAAGAGCCACCCAATGAGTGAGACACAGAAACGTTAAAGTGCCCCATAATATGACACAAACTGATGTGACAAATGAGTAACATAGCCAAAGGGTAATATCACAGCCAAAGCAAGACAGAGCCAAAGTAAAGAACTGCAGACTGTCCAAAATACTGAGTGAGGTCACTGCAGGTTTATTACAACTAAGGTCATTTTCTATAGTTTGGACTATCATCTTTATTGGTAATTAAAACAATCACTAAAGTAACTGTAGAAATTAAGAAAAATGCATAAACACAAGTGTGTGGCAAAAATATCAAGTGTCAGCCTCACCATAATGGATGATAATTGTGCTGTTCTCCATTGAGGTTGAGTTATTTTTCTACTAGAGCCCTCATTGAGTGTCTGTAGACGTGGACCAGCAGAGCTGCTGCTTTGCTAAGGTGGTTTTGCTCACTGTTTAGACAACTGTAAGTAAACTTTGTATGGCCGATAAACTAATTGAATACATTGGTCGCAATTTTGGAGACCTTAATTGTTGTGTTAGGTTTGAAGATGCAATTTCTATGTAAAGTATTGGGACGCTTCCCTTTACACATACAGTACAGGCCAAAAGTTTGGACACATTCAATTCATTCAATGTTGTTTTCTTTATTTTCATGACCATTT
>JAUYWH010000018.1:23594729-23682307 GCA_034779795.1 Ctenopoma multispine
AGGTGAAATAACTGAAAACATCTTTTATATTCTAGTTTCTTCAAAATAGCCACCCTTTGCTCTGATTACTGCTTTGCTCTTGGCATTCTCTCAATGAGCTTCAAGATACACCCCAAAACACACTGAATGAGAAGGTGTGTCCAAACTTTTGGCCTTTACTGTACATACTGTACGATGTTGGACGAGAAGGCCTGGCCCACAGTCTCCGCTCTAAATCATCCCAAAGGTGTTTTATCAGGTTGAGGTCAGGGTTCTGTGCAGCCAGGTCAAGTTCTTCCACACCAAATTTGCTCATCGATGTCCTAATGGACCTTGCTTTTCGCATTGGAATCTTTGATTTCCCAATACTTTTGGTAATATAGTGTATGTGCAGTCCTGCTGTACACCTCACTTTTTTAGCCTGCAAATTGTGTGTTTTTGGTGCACTGAATGCCTCAAGCTAAAAAGTGTCAAACTCTGAGCAGAGGGTGGGCCTTCCCAAAGCAACCTTCAGCATCAAAAACAGAGAAGAAAAAAGTTCTTGATGCTGACTAGCAAGGGCTATTTGATCTGCCAGACAGACTATACACTTGGACAAGACAAACATAAAACATTTTAGTTTTCTTTCTCTGTCATCCATCCAACCACCCCTCCACCATGATGCCCTCTTTCACTGAAGTGCTTTTGATTGCTCGAACATAGCTGCTGCTGATCACTGTAAGAGACGGTTATCTGTAACCAACAATATCAGAGTAGCACACTGACAAATGACAGACAGGTGATTACTGTACATGGTTCCCTAGCAACAGTAAGACACCTCTCAACATCCTTAACTCATAAGTAAGCATTGAAGTACCCTGCTCAGGCTATTCAGGCCTCCCACATCATCACACTCTCAAAGTGAGTGACAGAACGGAACCTGGTCAAGTAACTTCACATGTGCAGTATGCACTGATGGGATCTAATGCGTATGAAAGATTGTGTATGTTATGGACAAAAGTTTAAAAAAAACTGCTTATTCAAATATCACCAATAACGGACATGCAAGTTAGAAATTATTTTTATTTTTTTATTGGATGCTGTTTCATAATCTCGCCCAACAACATAACTGCAGGTTTATTTTTAACCAATGGCCTGGAAATGGTCATTACAGACAGCCATTATAATTAGAAGTTATACAAAAAGTGTAAATGTATATAAAAATGCAAGCAGACTGTAGATGACAAAGTGACATATTACCAAAGGTCACAAAGAAACCACTGGGTTTATGAAATAATCTTGGAGGTCACAACCCACAGTCACTACTTCTAATTCTGGGTATTGATCATCTCTTGAAAGCTCTATATGTGTATTTGATGGCAATCTCTGTGACAGAAAGGTCTGCTGTCTTGTTGCCTATTTCCTCCCAGGATAAAACTGACCCAATTTCACAACGTAATAATACCTCAATTACCTTACAATAGACAGCTAAGACGCCCGAGCTACCAAGCCATTACTGGTAGAAATGACATCTTAGAATGCCATCTTTCATTGCACTCTGAAGATGCTGAGCACTTTTCAGTTTTCTTTCCTGAAAGTGTAAGATGATAAAAACCTGTCTTTGAATAAAGTTTCTGAAGTCTACGCCAGCATCCACTGTGCAGATATCAGTCGTGTATTCTTCAGTTGTCATATCATAAGTTGACAGATGACATGTATAAAAAATGTATGTGCTGTGCAACAACCAGGGAATAAGTGATGTATTACTCTACAAAGATTACAAGCTCTAATGTAGTCTAACATGGTGAAAATATTGAGCTTCCTGGCTGTGGAAACAGAGTGTGGAGTTGTGTCCTTGCACTGTCAGCTGTACCACACTCGGCGATAAAAACCTTAATCGGACCATAATTAGGCACACTCTATTCATTGAAGCCATAGGAAAGAAGCATCACCAGCTAATGTCAATAACTGTGTCACTGCATCCAAGATTCTGTCCTGCCAAATTACATAACATTAATAATGTGTAATTACAGGGAAAAGATTGAAGTGTCACTGTGCCGAAAGGAGAAATTAAATGCTTCTCAGCAAGAGCGGATGTAATCCTGGGACACGGTCTCATTGAGGGACGGCTTCATCTTGCTTCCCTTGTCTGTATGACGGAGCTTTGTTAAGTCACTCTTGAGATGTGTGCGGTCGCTCAACTGTTGTATTTCTTGATTGTTTTCTTGGCCGATAGTGTTACACTTGTAGTTGTAGGCTGTCAACAAACATTCACATTAGATACAGGCGTTTTTAATGAGCACTGCGAGGTTTACCCCACCTGCCTGTGAGATGGGTTGATGATTCAGTTCAGTAGTTTTTAATTAATACTAACAACATCTTACAGCACTTTGCATAAATTGTAAAGTTAGACATATGGCTGATGTACATGTTTATCTGTTTTTAAGAATGCGAGCCGTGAATCTGTGGAGGCCTCAGTACGGAGGTCCTGGGCTGCCATGTCCGAGTCCCTTACCCCAGCCTAGCTGGAAACATACAATGTATTCATACCTATACATTTGATTTTTGTGCTGTTTTTAACTAAAACTGCATATCTGACAGACATTTAATAGACTGTACAAAAGTGTTGTCAATCAAAATCAAACAGCCTTTTATTGTCAGTTCACTATATGTTCAGAACATACGTGTGAATGGAAATGCTGGAAATGTTCCTCTTTCATCTTCGTAGTACAGGTATAAAATATTAAAAAAATAAAAAAGTATTAACATATAAGATAAATAACAACTAAGTATTAACATATAAGATAAATAACAACTAACTAAATAAAAGAACTTAGAAAGTAAACCTATGTACAATGTGCAATAATCAGTAGTGCAAAAAAAAACCCAGTAACAGTGATGAAAAGTGAGAAGGTGCATTTTAGAGAAGCTTTTGAGATGTGCAAGAAGACAGTTAGCAGCAGATGTACCATTGAGTCTTTATATGGTAGCAGCTGAGGAAGGGTACTTGGTAGGAAGTGACTCTTGTTACAATCCGGTAGCAGGGGGAAAGGGGGGGAGATAGTGGACGGAGTTCAGCATTGCTGACAGCTTGGTGGATGAAGCTGTTGGACAGTCTTGTGAAGCGGGTCCTGAGGCTTTGGTGCCTTTTCCCTGAGGGGAGGAGGGTGAAGAGGGAGTGTAAAGGGTGGGAGGAGTCATCAGTAATGCTAATGGCTATACAGGTGAGGCAGGTGTGGAAAATGTGGAAAATTTGAAGGAGGGCACACACATGTCCTTGAGGGAGGGTTCTTTAAATGTTGGACATGGTCATGTATTTTTTTTCATGTCAAAAATGTACTCAGGGAAACAATATGTAAAGTAATGGAAAGATTTGCTGCTCTATTTCTGTAATTTTGTAAATAGTACCGTACAACAGAAGGAGGAACACTTGGTCAAAATTTTAATAGTGCAGGTAAAAAAGCAATAACATGTAAATTGAGAAAAGCTGTCGCCCCAACTCTGGATCAGTTGGCACAGAAAGTTCTGAAATCTGCACTATTATTAGTTCTTTATGTGCAAAATTAATGTGTGCAAAACTACTGACTTTTCCTTTAATGTTAACTAGAGTTTGTCTTCTTCTTTCCGCTGCTCCCTTTAGGTGTCGCTACAGCGGGTCATCTGCCTCCAGTTAGGTATAGTTTGTGCAAATTAGCAAATGTTATCATGCTAAATAAAAAAATGCTGAAAAAATACTAGAACTACAGCAGTAGCTTTACTTAGCAGTTGTGTTTAGCTTATGGCTCCAGATACTGAAGAAGGGCCCTGTGATGTCGTCTCAGTGTAACGTCTGGTGCAGAAAACACATGTGCAGCGGGCCACACACTGCAAAGCAAAGCTGAAAACTCCTTTTCGCTCGTGTGCCTCTCAAGCAATTGTCAGCATGGACGGAGTCAGAGCTAACCTCCCTTTATCAGATCTTTGACTCACTGAGGTGAGATACATATTTTGGTGGGAAGAACTGGATTTGAAAACATATAACATAGTATCAGCCTTTTATCAATTAGGTGTTGTCCTTGTGGAGTTTTCACTGTCTCATCGTGACTGTGTGGGTTTCTCCCAGGTGGCCCGGTTTCCTTCCACTGTTCAAAGACATCCTGGCCAGTTAAGCTGAAACTAAATGAGTTTAGGTGAGAACTAGAGTGTAAATATATTTTTTGTTGTGTTTATGTTAGGTTTAGGTGTCCTAGGCTGCCTTTTGCCAAATGCATGCTGGGACAGCCCTATGCGACCCTGAGAAGGATAGATAAAATCAGAGAATGAACAGGTAGATGAGCTACTTGTTGATTATCAGCCAGTATACTCTATCTGATAATCACTGGTGACGACATTGTTGTCACATGGTAAATTGACTGTTTGGTTTGTTAGTTAGCAAAGCAACAAATCTCAAAGACTAATGTTCAGACTAAACAAACATGTGCACTGGGATAAAGTTAGGTCTAGAAGGACTAGAGATAGTTCACAATAATCAATTGTGAAACAAACCTGCCTTATCTGCTAACTATTACTCCCAGCTTTCCTGAATGAAGCACTGAATAAATCACCTTTTCTAGATACAAATGGTTGCTAGGACATGTGTGTTGCAACTGGAAAGCCTCTGCAGCTCAGGACATTAAAGGTCCAGCCATTCAGGTCTCGATATAATGGCCTGCTAGCCTAATTACTTGTATTGTGTAAAGAATGTGACCTCATGGATATCATTAAGGTGCATAAAGTGGTGTACAGTTTGGTCTAGTACATGCAAGGGCAGCATTGTGAATAAAAGTTCTGCAAAGGGCAAGAGAGAGGCAAAACACGTATAATTAGGCAATTTTTAAAACAAGCTATACATCGATGGAGTATAAAATCACGTCGTCTTTTGCAGCAATTTTAACTGTAGTGTAGTTTTCTGATTTCTATTTACACACACACATCTGCTGTTTGACAGTTATCTGTCTCTCATTTTGTGTTTTGGAGAATGCTATCAAAGATATAATTCAAAGCCCCTACATGGCAAAGGTACACCTGCTCCCTGAGAAAGAGCAGCACAAAAGCATCCTTCGGAGAGCTGCTCTGAGCACCTGAGAGGGCCAATGCTGATAAATCTCACACATTTCCTCTGTGATGTGAGAAAGACCTAAAGAGGAAGGCACTTCATCACCGGGAAAGGCTCTCTCCGATCTGCCTTTAGCACTTCTAGCCTTAATACGGAAGAGGAAATGGCACTAATAATGTTTTCGGGCATGTTTGGTTTCGGTGGAAATGGTTTCATATATCAGTTTCATGAGAGATATAGGGATAGGGGGTGTTGATGTGGATGCCTGGTTACAGCAGAAAGCAACACGTCAAAGTTGATTCCACTTTCTTGATAGGGCCTTTGAATTATGCTTGTTGGATTATTTTATTACGCACCTCAATATGAAACTTAACTCAACTGAACTGTTTGCTTCTTTTTTTATTTCTGACATAAGATATTTCAGTGCAATGGGATTTGGAGAGGATTGCCAATATTTGCGCTGACGTGTCGGCTCCAAAGTAGCTGTATTCAAACATTATGTGCCACTCGCTGATCTTGTGAATGCTCATGTTAACTTTATTGCGCTGTTTATTTTCGTGTCAAATGGCGCTCCGGTAAGCTTCTCCTGTACTCATAAGAATTCACAGAGTGTATGCGGTGTGATCTTGCTCATTAAGTGACTTTGCTGTGGTGCAAAAACTCCAGGAGGAGAAGTCTTTGTCAGGAGTTTTGTTTCTCATTACCCAGAGGGCTTCAGCGCTCCATATTTCTTCTGCAGCAAGTCCCCAGGTTATACCAGTGTTATCTCTTTATTGCTTCCCCCTCCCTCCCAACTAAAAGACACCGTTGGCATTGATTAAGGTGCGCTAAGAACCTGCTTATGTGTTTAAATTAACTGTGCCTAATGCTCGGGGCAAGCGTTTGCAGCAGTGCCCTGGGACCGCATTATTCCAGTGATGGAAATTCTTTGAGGATCACAGCTTTGCATCTTATTTGGTTGCTTAGCCGTGAGAGATGCCACAGGGCTTGAAGGCCATTATAAATACATTGATTAATTCTTAAGCTCTGATAGATAGGAGTAAAGTTAAGGGAGATGAAGAGCAACAAAAGAATTCCTGAAAACATCATTCGCATTGTTCAGACCTGCAAGCTTTACACTCTAATTATAATCGCTGGTGCATTTGAAAGAGGCCTAAACAAGAACAGCACATAAGAATTCCATTGTTTCATGCTGAACTCTCTCTGTCAGGGAAGTAAAGGACAAGCTCCCCTGTGGCTTTTACATTTCTGCGACTCTGTATTGCGGTGGAACTGATTTGTCTGCGTTAGTGTTTTTTCCAGAGTCTCTCTTGTGAGAGCATTTGTTGTACAGATTTGAGTAAAGCTCTTGGTTTGTGTTTCTTTTGTTGCTTTGTGCACTTTGAACTTTAGGGTCTATTGATTGGGAAGAAAGTGTGATACAGAGCTTTGCTGGACACAGATAGAGGCTGGCTTTAAGTGGTGATTCTTAGTGAATGCAAAAACAGTATATTTGACAGGCTTGTGATGATACACTAAAATACTACTGCTGTTCTTGGTGATGCCTTTATGTTAGGCATTTACCAAGAAGGTCTATCACTAATATTGGAGTTGTTTTTACATGGTGCTGTTTAGGCTATTGTTTTTTTAAGTGAGCTGAGCTGCTGAATAATGTCTGAGATTAGCTTTCAAAACATCACCATGATGTGATTGATAGACCCTCTACATGTCACAGCGTCCTACATCATAACATGTTAGTCTTGTGCGTGGCAAATCGAATTGTGCTGTGTTGAAAGTGATACCTGAATGTTATTAGAATCCAACCTAGTAAAATCACTGTCTTCAACTTTTAAAGAATTGAGTATTGTTCACCTGTTTGCATACCTGAACCTATAGTGCTGTAAAGAAATATCTGCCCCACGTCACTAAAATCCATCCAAGTGCCTCTGAGCTTGAGCTTGTTATTAGCCCTTTGAAAAATGAATTATAATTATTTAATTATATATCCTAGCACTATAAATTGGAAATGGCTATACAACACAAATTATACTTAAATGCAAAACACCTGGAAATCTAAACACTCTTATGCCTGCTAGCCAGGCAGCCAAAAACTAAAAACCCTCATCAATAGTGTCAACACCATCTATCAACATTGAGAAATTCTACACAATACACAGGGAGTGGAAAGAAGAGAGCCATGCCATCCTTCTCTTCCACCCCTGCTAACAACCAGAACAGGTCGAAGACATTCAGTACGCAGTGGTCTTTAATTGGAAACTTCATTAGAAAAGTCTAAACCCAGTGTAAACAGAATGTGATTGTCTGATATTTGACTCAGACCACGAAATATTTGTGGATTTAATTCCATTTCATTCCAACTTTGTCACTCATTTTTCTGCAAATTCACCTCTCAGTAAAAATTTTACTCTGCCAATCACTTGCCTTCGCTGCTTAGACTGCCAAACATGAAATCCCAGCCTGGTATTTGTACGGGCCTCTGCATTAAACGCAGCAAAGCAAAATAAAACAAAGAGGATAATATCCACAGCTTGTGTTTATTAATTAACTTACACTTTGCATGACATTTAACTAATCTGTCCCATACAAAAAAACAGAATTGCAGTTATTAAAAATTCTTGCCAGGAGTGCAATAATAGCAGAAATTCATTTACAGGCCCAGAGAGCATTGGTCAGGTTTTTGTGCTAATTGTTTTGTTGAATTGCACCACCTGAGCCCTTACTCTGTGCTGCTTGGAAAAAAAAATGACTGGACATATGTCGCAAGAATATGCTCAGCAATGATTTCATGACATACCTGTAATGGCAGAATCACATCTCACAACAACAGTGCACATGTACCTTCTACCATAACTCTGTCACTCCAAGTCTATTTTTCTTCATCAGTTGCTTCTCTAAGTTATAATATTTACTTTCCATCTCAGAAACTAAATAAAAATCATTAAGCGCACTCTAATAATTGGATTTAAAAAAAGACCCCAGGGACAAGAACTAAATCAATTAGCTGGCCTTGACTTATTTTCACACATCACATATTAAGACAAGTGAGGTGCAATAATTTACTCTGGGGACATATCCAGACACAGATGCCAAGAAGGAGACTAACATGTACAAAAGTGAAAAACACTTTCAAACAACTGTGCATTCGTAGTGCTTCTGCCATGAGCCAAACATTCAGATCTCGTAGGGATGCTAAAAAGATGATGCTACCCACAGGGTGCACTTGATCCCTCCCATCAAACAAGTGTTTGTTCATTGAAGAGAGGGAAAGTCAAACACTTTCATATCTTTTTAGCTCTGAGGACGACATAAAGGTGAACTGCACAGGCAGTTTTTAATAAATATCGGATATTGGGGAAATATTGTCAATATTTGCTCCAACTGATGTACACCTTTGCTCTATTCATAATGATTCTCGGTTAATAATAATACTTTATTATAGACTGCATTTGTATTTTTCTATTTCCAGGCACATTTAGATATTTCAACATATTCCCATGCATGACTGTATATGAACCTTTCAAAATATTGTATTCATTATGTTGTGATGCTACATATTTTTTTGAATGAAACAAGTGATACATTTACTAAAGGAAAATGTGAGGTAAGGTTTAGGAAAGAAAAAGCACTTTGGTTAGGGTTAGAGAAAAACGAGATGGAGGCAGATTGACCTGTGATTTAAAAAAAAAACAAGCCTATAAACAGCATAAACCCATTTTATAGCACATACATGCATCATGATATTCAGTACTGTCCTAGATGAGAAAATACAGTGTATGTCTTAGATTAAAATACTTGGCTAATGAAGCTGATCTGATTCTACTCTATTCTGAAAGACCAATACTAAAGTTCACGGGTCTCATGTAAACTCCTCACTACTTAATCATCTATGTACAAGATGAGTGAATAAAGAAACAGCAAGTTCTTGTATTTCAGTGTTATTTTTTTTTAAAGTAAGAAACAAGTAAAACAGGCTGGACCACAAAGCTTCCCATCCAAAGGTTTTTTATTCTTTGTCCATGTGGTTAGATGCAAACCTTAGCTGACTAAAGGTGTTGATTTTGGAGCATGGGTTTCTTTCTTGGAAAACAGCCTTTTAGTTCATGGCAATGTAGAACTTGCTTGACTGTAAACAGCACAAAGTCCTCGAGCAGGAGCCGGATAATAGCAGGACTGTGCCACGATGGCTCCTGGATTGGTCCTGACCATCAGAACCACCACTTTAAAATGGCTTTGTGTAAATCTTACATAAGTCAGATCTTTTTCAGATCTGCAATGAGCTTCGGACTTTACCACTGTATTATGTGTTGGTCAATCCAATGAGTCCAGTGAAACAAACTCTTTTTTTTAGCTATAAGCTGCAGGCAACCAGGCCTCTTGACTTCCTGTTAAGAGGAAGTTAAGAGGCCTTGGGCTTTGCAAATTAGAAGACATTTCGGAACTTTCAGCACTACGGAATTAATCATCTAAGTGGGCGTATGTATATTTTTTGACCCTGTGTTGACTTGAGAAAACCCAACATGAATTAAACCCTGTGCACCAAATTCTTAAGGTTTTCTTCCATTAGTAAGATGTATGTTGTACAATTATTGTGCCTCAGCAAAAACAAAACTAAACTAAAAAAAAACCTCCAAAGAGATCATTTAAAGCCCAGTGTTGCCACTGCATTCATATCCACCTCTGCAACTGTAGTAAACAGTATCAAAGATTAAGATGGATTCTCTGACAAGGTCAACAAGAGGAACACAGACAGACAGACAGATGACATGGTGAATCACAGTTTGTTATGTATTAACACCACCAGACGGTGATGCTAATACATGTTGTGGCTGATTGTTCTAATGTATTGTTACACACTATACAGTAAGTCACGATAAGACACCCCTGAATACTACCAAGGGTATACACAGTCAGGGAAGACAATGTTGCCAAGTCCTTGAGAACCATTCTTAATAAGATATAAAATAACTGAATAAATATAGCCCTTTGCTTTTTGTCCCAGCTGTGCATCTTCTATTAACATGATTTTCCAACCTTTCCCTCGTGGTGATGCCTCAGAAAAATGTGAGTGCAATGTTAAGAGCAATGCGACAGCTACTGCGAAATCAAAGACAAAAAAGGTGGCGAGAGAGACAGAGGCACAGGAGAGAAAAGAGAGAGAGAGAGAGAGAGAGAGAGAGAGAGAGAGGGATTGTGGGACAGAGACTTCTTCCAGAACATAATTTGTATGCATAGTGGCTGATGTGGCACTCAGTGGGCCTTAGCTACCAATTTTTTTCTCCCCCACATTTGTCCACGTTTATGGTCAAATAGGCTGCATTTGCGCCAGATTGAAGTATGAAGATGGCAGAGGGACATTTGTTTAGGCTTTTTTATGAACATATAAATAAGGAAAGAAGAAAGAAAAGAACAATTACATATTAACAAAGAGAGAATGTGTGTTATCCATGTTTGAGATTGCAAGTATGAACAGATTACTGACTGTTCATCTACATCAACCATTGTGGGTTGGCAGTCAGTTTATTAAATTAATCCCAGGGTTTTGACTGTATATGTGCATCAGTAGAGCACACACAATATAACTGATACGGTTAGACTTCTATTATATTTCCACACCGTAAAGGCCGTTTAGCAGGGCCATGGTACCTAAATATCACCTAAAATAGCAAAGGTTCTGTATAAAGTTACTGCATTGTGCATATTACAGATTAAAGTGTTTAATTAAATGACCAGAAACTAATGGATAGCTAGAAAACCTGAGGCCAGGTGGAATCCAAGCATGAGAGTAATAGTTTGTTTCTGAGTGAGGCAAAATATAATTAAGCCACCATGTGAAGTCTGCTGTGTGTACGATATTTGATGAGCACTTGACGATGCACAGGGTCAATAGGGGCCCACGGCTCATTTTCAACACAGAGGCCGTTTAAAGAGTTAATGTGGCGACGAATAAAATCTACTTCTCTGCCACTGAACTACACATTACCATATTAATGATTAGTTGTGCTATTAAATGGAGCCCCCTCCCCCTCTGTGGTTCCAGGGACATCCTTAGTGAAATGGAAGAGCGGTTTTACCTGGAGCTTTTTTTTTTTAAGTATGGTATATTGTTTTCTGTCAACGCAACTTCGTCCTCTTCTTCTTCTACTTCCTTCTCCTCAGCCCCTCCTTTAATGTGAAGCAGCCACCGAAGTGGAACGTGCTATTTTGGTCTCGCTCATAGAATTTGTTTCCACAGCAAATCAATGACCACACATCCAAACAAACATGATCGCTAAGCAAATATTTGAGCATGCAGAAAGACTGTACGTAGGTCTGCAGCTCTGAGCATGCAATCCCTAAAACCCAGGAATAATTAGCTTACTCTGCTGTTTGCCTTTTGATTTATTGTGAGCCCAAAAGCACCACCTGTCACATCAGTTGAAGGATGAAATACTTCCTCGACTATGATTTAAATAGAAAGAAACATCAAGTCAGTTACTGGGATTGTGTTCCCTTAGAATCTGCTGGACCATTGATGGGTCCTTTTTCACACACCAACATTACCAAAGATCTCAATGTTAGCAAATATGTTTTACAGAGGTATCAGCATAAATGTGATGCAGCTAGAACGTGACGCAAAGACATGCTGGGTTTGAAGATTGTACCAGGTGTAAGCGTCAATGAGCGTCAGTTAAAGAATACAATATGATCATAGAGACTAGCAAAACATTTAGTCAAGTTAACAAGACCTAAGGGGAAATTTAAAAGGAAGATCAAGAGCGTGAGAGGTGAAAGATTCAGAGCGTGTTAAGCCCACTTCTTCACTGGGTTCAGTCCGGGTCAGTTTGCTGATTGTCACTATTCGGCATTCATGACCCTTCATGTGATTGGTGGTAAGTGCTGTGGTTTCTTGATAGCGGGCAGCGTGTGGTGAATGTGCTCAAAAATATGCACAGCCTTCTAGATTGGCTCCTGCTGTGAGTGGGCTCGAGGGGGTAAAGGCCCGCGATTGATTACAATTGTTAATCATGAATCAGTTCGATACACTCAGAAAAAGAGCACTTAATCGGAGAGCCAATGCTCCATCAGCTCCTGGTCTTCATCCACCCGGAGAATGGCTGGTCAGTTTCTGTAAACTATTTATAGCTTCTGTTACCAATATGATATTTACCACTTTGAGTCCAACACTAAAATAGTGGATAATGAAATACGGCCACTAACAGCATCACTAAATAAGGCTCACAGCATTAATCGTACTATTATTTCCTCTGTGTCATTTATCATTTTGTTCATTTGTTTTAATGATCAGCTTCAGCCACACCAACTCATTACATAACACATACTGTACTGTAATTGCTACAGTATGTGTACTAGCAGTGAGTGGGAGTAGTAGTAGTGGCAGTAAAGAAATCTCTCCCTCCCTCACATGAACACTGTCATTTGTATTATACTGTAATAGTCCAGCGCAGACTGCCATGCATTTACTCTTTAAGTTCAGCGGTGACAGAATAATAGCACAGCAGGCGGAGAGAATAAAAATAAGACTTTTTTAACGGGTGCATCTACAGTTGAAAAATAGATCTTTCTTTGTTTTCTTGCCCAAGTTGAACAAAAGTGAGAAGATTGATATCTCTTATCATGTTTGTCGGATAAACATGATGCTACAGTTAACCTGACACTGTCAGTTTTATGTCTGTTTAATCCATACAAAAAACAAGTACACGTAACTAATAAATTACAAATTTTTTAAGAAAAGACATGCTGTCTCGTTCATTTCGTGCCTTCTGTTGCTATTGACACCGCGTCATTGTTGTAGAATATACCTGCACATCAGCCCCACATGCTGTCTCTTTATCAAAACAAACACAACGACGTAGACAGCCCCCCCCAAGAAACAATGTTAAACAATGAAACAGGTCACTAAACTCTTAATGTCGGGAGAATCACGTACACAGCTGTGCTTTCACACATGTAGCACACAACAGGAGATTGTCTGAGTCAGCTGTGTTCTCACATGGGATAAACTCCACTTGCCAATCGATAATTCTATATATAATAATATATATATAATAAATAATCTTATTTGATTCACTGCACAAGACATTTATAACATTTTAATTAGTGAGCTACAGAGGTGCTGCTATGTGGATTTTATTACCTTTGGACAAAGCATGGATTGCTGTTTCTCCCTCTTTACAGTCTTTATGCTAAGCTAATCAGCTGCTGTCAGTAGCCTTCTTTTTAACATGCCGATATGAAAGTGGTAACTAATTAACTTCTCATCCAACTCTCACCTAAAGAAAACAAGCACATTAAGTAAATATTGATGTGTTTTTTTTGCCCTGTTTGCTCTTTCCAGTGTATAATCTTTAACCAGGGGGCCGGGATTGGAAAAATGTAATGCTGGCTGTTATTGTCAGGTGTCAGAACACACCACACATCGCAGCTTGTTGCATATGAGGCATAAACTAATCCAACTGTCCATGCTGACCCCTGTGCAGCACAACAATAAACCCACTAGGTGGTACGAATGCTGCGGCTGATCGGCACAGTAACACAAAGGCAAACTCCTGTACAGTGGTTTAGGAAACAACTTGTTTCAATAAACAAAACCTGAGTGGCTGACCTTTATTTAATTAGCACCTGACAGTAAGTGGCTCCTACTGAGCCTTCATGAATGTTTAATCAAAATACTGATTCCCCTTCTGTTTCACAACAGCCTGCCTCCTCCCTCTCTCTCTCTCTCTCTCTCTCTCACTTTGTGCCACTGGTTTAAACTAAATCTCTGCAGCAAATCTCCTAACACAGGTACACTGCTATCTGATATCTGTCCGGTGCTTTGCGTGGTCAAGCAAGTTTGGACAACTACATCTGGAACAAGTCAGAGATGTCATCCTGGTACAATTACTGAGGTGTTACCAAGCAAATAACACCTCAGTAATCGTACTAGGGTGTTACCGGTCTTAGCAACACCTCAATACAATTAAATGTAAAGTTGACACATCTGGCTGCTGCACACACATATGAGACATGTATGAATATGAATATGACAACAGCGGTGTACAAACAGACACAGAGCAGTAATGTTCCCGCATCACTCAATCATTTCATCATTCAGTGTTGTTTTTCTCATCAGTCTATGCCGAGTGCTGTTCAAAAGTTTCTTTCACGGCTTTAGCTAAATAAGAAAGAAAGAAACCAAAAAATCATGTCAGTCCAAATGAATAAAGTAACTGACAGGGCAGAGGGTTCAGAACATAAAAACTTCGTGTAGGAAACATCACTCAAATTATTATTTTTTTTAATTAACTATTTTTAAAAAGTACACATAAAGTACATCTTTTCTATTATGCAAAGGGGCCTTGGCATGCTACTATTTGCTAATTAGCTTAAAAAACGATCTGCTGTGCTTTTTGCTTCAGTGTATCTAAAGCAAAAGGAGGTGTCGTTAGTTTCAGATCATGTGACTGCTGCACCATTCGAAGTGATCACATTCATATTTATTACATTTATAGGCCCCACAGTTCCACTATGGGCACCATAAACATGTGCACCGACATTCATTGCAAGCCTTCCAGTTAGTCATTTCAATTAAAACTACAGTGGTGTTAGAGTGAACCACAAAAGTCAGTGAGATTGCTTTTCTGGGAACATTGACTGTGTGTAATGTTGTGGCAATCCATGTCATAGTTGTGTTATTTCACTATTAAAAGATGTGAACTGACCGTAGGTTCAAAAGGCTAACACTGCCATCCTACGATGCAAATGATTTAAAACATTCTTCCACAAGCCACTAACATCTCTGTTTTTTCAGACCTGCTACTCCCTCCTGCGTTGCCCACTAACCCTGGTTTCCACCTTTACCATCACCTGATGCTTCCCCCTCCCCTCTGGCTCACTTGCAGCTCATTCCCCTAATTACCCTTCTATACACCAGCCTGTTTGCTGCTAGTCTTTGCCAGATTGTCTATTGTGCCTCCATAGCTGTAGCTTCCTAGCCTTTCCTTTGTCTCACAATGTTCCCAGTGTGTTTTGGATTACTGCCTGTTTTTGGATTTAGCATTTTGCTTGACTCCTTTTGTACTTCTGCTTGGACTTTCTGCCTACCTGTTTTATGGCCTATCCATTCCAAGCAATAAGCTTTTCGGCATTTCGGCCGCAGCATTCTTCAGTCCTGGCTAAAATGCAAAAGTGTGGATCACTGATATTGTTTCTAGGAGCTTAGAGTTAGTTTGTTTAGTTACATACATGCATCTTGTTTGGCATCCAATAGAGCAACATGTTGCTTAGCTCTACAGCTCTGTTGGCAAGATAACTTTCTCTCAATCTTACAAGCTAATTAATGAACTTGTTAGTTGCATAGTAAAGGCAACATGAAGCGAGTCCAATTTTGGAAACTTTCCCTATTTTTGGCATAACAGTTTTGGACAGATATCATTAAGAATAATTGATAAAAATTTCAGGGTGCAGCTAAAATAGGAGGAATACAACCAATGTCTTTTATTCTGAACTATAACATTTAAGAATCTACAACAAAGCTACCTGCACAAATACATCTTTTGCAATTTCAAATTATAAATAGTTCACTTTATGTTATTCTGTACTGTGAACAGTGGTTACAGCTTCGCGCTTTGTAAAGAAGAAGCCGTGGCACTTTAACTATTCCTGCCCTATGTCATTTCTATGGCAACATGTCTTGACACAACTATGCTCACACAGAACACAGCACGCAGCAGCAGCAGCTGCAGCATCACTAACATCCAGGTGCTATATACGATACAGTGCATATCATAACTCATGCCTCTATTTTTAACTGAGCATAATATAAACATGACCCTGTATCTGGAAATATACAGAATTAACTGGTCTACATGACCGGATGATTTTTCTTTTTCAATAAATCGCTCTTGATTCTTCTTCAGCAGCATTTTCTGACAGGCCTGTCATATATTAAAAGACCTGTTGATATTTGCTCTTGAAGATTTATTTCTGAACGACTAGAAAATTTTACAGTTTTAATACATATAATATGCACTGAGTGAGATTTTATGCTGTTTTAGTTCTTTACAAAGTTATTTATCTCACTACTGTGCTCTTTGGAAGGTGGCAGAAAAGGAAGTGGTTGGTTACAGGCTTCCCTCTGAGCAATGATCCAATCACAAGCTAATCACAAGAGCCATGCAGTTTCAAAAAACATTAGGCATGTGCCAGCTACAGTTAATTAAAGTGCAAGTTTGTGGGCGTTGCAGAGCATGCTGCACCCATTTCCATAAAAAGCATGAAGCAGGTCTTTTGCAGCTCGCCAACTGCCATTTATGTTAACATTGTCTAGGAAAAGACACAGAACTCTAGTATTAACTACTTCTCCAATGTTAATACATTGGTGCTAACTAGCTAACACTGAAAGTTATTGACTATGTTTCCATGTTTTCAGTTTGTCCAAACCTCTGTTCAGTCAGATTTGCACCAGTTTTATCACTTCTGAGACATTCCCATCATCACATTCCTGGAGATGGTTCCTGAGCATGTCCCCAGTTTGTTCCAATAACATTAATCCAAAGTACAATGTTCCTGGACAACTGCTATTCAAAGGAAGATGTTTAGCAAATAGTTGTTGTATAGTGGTTATGTGATGGAGTTGTGACAGAGTCGCAATATATTTTATTACCTTAGGGCTATCACAACTCATTGTTTACTGCAGTGACACACCAAGCTGCGTTACAAAAGCTACGAGTTGCCCACATGGGGTTAAAAGGAACCACCCAGGAAATGTTTTTGCTTTGTTTGTGGAGTCATTAAATTCTTTTAATTTCTAATGATTCTCAAAGCGCTCTCACCGGTCCAGCGGCAGGTGTCCGCATCCCAGCAGTGCCATATGTTTTTACTGGCACAGCGCTCGCCTCCTCCGGACTCTCCGAACACGCACTCATAAACAAACCAAAAATTGGTCAAGGTCTCAGAAGAGGAGGAACATGGGGAAAAGCTGCGGGGGATGTTCACACACGCATGCATCTGGTCTAACACAAACAACACATACACACACACACACCACACACCCTGCAGGATCAGTCTTAGTGTAGATGCACCAAATAGAGAATACAAACTGTGAGAAGAGCCTTTCATAGGGCGCAGGTGGGCCTTGGAGTGTGTGGACATCATTAAAAGATAGATTGGGTCATAGGTGATTGAATCGTTCCCTCAGGTGGCAGGAAGCGACAGTGATAGAGAGAAAGCAGGGAGACTGATGGAGGGTTGTGTGGTGCAGTAACAGGCCGCTGTGGGGGGGCATGGTCCTGCTGGCCGGGTTGAGAAAGGGCACAGCGGACCCTTGGACTGGAAGAGAGCGTATGGAGCAAGTGGTCAAGGGACTTGGAGATGGGCTCAGCAGGTAACACGTGGTGACTGAGCAAGCAGGACCTCAGATGTGCAGACCACAGACGCTTCAAGTTTGCTCAGTTTTCCTAGACAGAAAAGTAGTGCAATTATTTTTACGACATGATATCAAAGCATCACTGCTAAACTTGGTCTGCAATACTTCCACTACTAATCTTTTTATTTAATGACATTCACACTATTTGAAATAAGATACACAGTACAGTAGTCCTGTCTCATAGGAATTAATCAGTACCTTTCAGATCCACTAATCCTACCACCTTTTGAGTGATCTAAATTCATTTGTAAAATATAGTCATTGTCCCCTGAGATTGTATATTAGAAACTAACATCATTAATGCTGATTAAGTCCCAAATTACAAAATATGCTGGGTGTTAATAGGTTCCACGAGGACAAATATTAGAGATAGAGATTTTTCAAAAAGTTATATCAGCGTGTATTGTTCTGCCTTCTGTACAATTCAGGTATAGTTACACTTAACTGTTGGAGGCATGGTCTACTACCCAAAATACATTTTAGAATCTAACCAGTGTGCAACACAGTAGCAGTGCATATGATACATAATATGATATAGGCTATAATGTATTATAGTCAAAATTTAAAGTTAAGTTAAGATCAATTGAACCATCCATTCATCATCCTAAGTACTATTCCTGATAAGGGTAGAGAAGGTGCTGGAGTCAATCCTAGCTGTCATTGGGTGAGACGATCGGAACACCTATCAGATGGATAACACACAGAGAAAACCAATCACATCTATGAGTATTTTAGAGTTAACCTAACTGCATGTGTTTGGACTATAGGTGGAAGCCAGAGTACTGGAGTAAATCCACGCAGACACATGAAGGCACCTGGCCGACTGACCACTGTGCAGCCCTGCAGAGGAGTAGTGATAGCAGAAAATGTTGTTCAACTACATGTAATGCAGAAACGACTGTTTACCATGCAACTGATGCTCACTACTGTACTGTAGAGTAAAAAAGACGGTAGAATTAATGTAAATGCAAATACATTACAGCAAATGCGTGTACGCCAGCACATCTACAGAATGTATTTAATCCTGTTTTCAGCTAATCATATTCTGCTTATTATTATTTGAAGTAATGACAGAGAACTGTAGCAGCTCTCAAGTGTTAGGAATGGCTCGGGGTGATGATTCAACGAGAAAGCTGAAAAGAACTCTTCTTCTCTTTTGTGCCAAGTGCTGTTGTTTAGGAATTTATGTGCAATGTACACATCACAGTCTCCAAAACATCTTTGCTGCTGCTGCTTGAAGCGAAAACAAACAAAATGAGCTGCTTGAGGTTCTAGTTGTGAAACTCTGGAAGAAACACTCCATAGTTCACATCCCATGACTAATGTGTTCAGAGTGTGCTACTCTGCACCCCATGAGTGACAGCCAAACAAAGTAGGAGGAAAAAAAAAAAAAACAGACAAATCAATTGGAGCACACATCAAAGGAGAGAAAAATGAGATGACAAAAAAGGGAAAACATCCATAAAGTTGTTCTCAAACTCTTTTATTGAGGTTATATTAGTGCAATCTATCAGTGATGTACTGGAAAATCCATAACCCTACAGTGGAATTTCACCCCAGTGTGCTGTTCCCCTTTATGAAGTGCAATCTCATACCTGGACTGCATGCCTCTACGGAGCTCATTTTTCAAGCAGTATGACATGGAATGGCCATGTCAGAAACATAGAGGTTTTGACTGGAGGGGGGAGCCTATTTTTATGCCATTTATCCATCAGAAAAGTATTGTGACATGGCCGAATCGCCCCCACACCATTAAATAAGAATCTGTACCGTCGCAAATTCAATTTGTGATTGATTAAGTGCATCTGCTTGGAGTGAAAGCCTGTTCATCACACATATTTACTGAAAGAAAAACACAGCACAGATTCGTATCTGGAATTTCAGTTCTATAAAAGCTGTTTTGTTGATACATCCTTCACATCTTGCTATGGGAATACTGTACGCGTAGTCACAAATGTACTACCATTTTTAATGGTATAGCTGGAGAATTTGGGGAAATGGCTCTTTGCTTTCTGGAGACATAAAAAAAGATTGATACCGCTCTCATGTCTTTTTATTCAATGTGTAGCTATGAGCAGGTGAGGACAGCTTGCTTGGCTGTGGCCTACCACCATTTCTAATGTTAACAAGGTTTTCTCAATGCTGTTACATTAGTTTTTATAAAAGGGCCACTACACCCGAGGAGTCCATCTGACTGTTACATCGAAAGTACTTTGAAAGTGTTTGAAAGGGTGATGCACTTACTCAATCACACTGTGTGAGTAACAGGATGAGAGATGTCGGGAATAATAGAAAGCTACTCTTGGTTATTTAAAATGGTGATCTAATAAATAATGATAATGACATAGTTTATTGATCCTCTTTGCTGTACTGACAGTCAGTCTCTTGTTCACAGACACCTCAACATGTAGCCAGGAGGAACCAGGAATCGAACCACTGACCCTGGGGAACATAGGAGTTCATGCTATATCAAAACCTACTTTTAAAAAATTTGACCCTATTGGTTATTTTAAAATCAACTTAATACAACTATTATAATGGTTGATAGCTTCCCTGACAACATATAACTAGAAGTACATAGTCCTCAAAAACAGGTCTATCACATCACAGTTTGCGTGGGGACAGACGATTTGGCTGAACAAGACTTTTAAATTCTAACTCACAATAGCGGCTAATTTAGAATAGGGGTGTTGTTTCCTTTTAAGGCCATGAAACAGATGACCAGACAGACTGATAACGTGGATACCACGTAACCGACATCACGGCTAGAAGTTAGCACTAGAAAATAACTTAGTATACCAGAAGAAAAACAGACTTCAGCAGGTGGCAGTAGTCTGTATTTGTCAAAATGTCTTGCTCACCACATATTTGAAAGAAACTGTAAAAGGCACTAGGGTCAGTTTCCTTTCTTATGCAGTGAGTGGCTAAACTGAAAGGCTACTCACAGTGGTCTCTTTCACCTGTCCGCTATTGATTCAACATGTTAATTGGGCTGAAAAGTTGCAAATGGGAGTCAGACCCATGCCAGGTAAAAGGTTTGTCACTTTGAATATGTTGGCAAACTAGCTATAGCTAGTCATCATTGGCATGGCTGTAAATTTTAGGCATTTCCCTCCTGTCTCCATGCTAAGTTATGCTAAGCTTAGCTAATTGTGGCCTTGCTCCAGCTTTATAGATTGATCCAGATCGATCTCTGTCTGCAGCAAAGACAATGAGCATATTACGCAGAATGCCAAACTATTCCTTCAACCTTCCTGGACAACAAGGTAAGAGAAACGTTCCAATTAGAAAATCTAATTTATGACAGTGAAATGAGAGCAACTGTGCATCGCTTCCTGTATTCTTTGACTAATAGCTACAGTGTGACCTTCACAGATACGTGTTAGAGGTCGTTCCCCTGCCACCATGCTGAACGTTGAAAGCTCTTATTAATCTAGCTTTTAAAGACAGTTACCTGCCTCTCCCACATCTTCTCTTCCTCCACATTGTGTATGTCTCTGCAGCTTCATTGTCCCACTGTGTGCCTTCTAAACCGTGGCTCGTAGTAACAGGGATGTACTGACTTTGAAGCCCCCATACAAGACAAAAAGTGCTTCCTGAAGAAATAATGGCTGTTTATATGGAATACAATGCAAGAAGCTGTCAGAGTCTGCCTTTAAGTTGATTTGCTAGAGTGTCACAGAAGAGTGGGAGACTCAAGGAGGTGAATCACGGATTGTCAAAAATCAATTCTCTGGGCTGCACTCTGGGGAGTGCTCCAGTCATCGTCAACAATAGGCAAGATGAATAAACCAAATCTCCGGGAGAGCATGTAATAATCCCCAACATAATGGCATTGCCGTATAGGATAATTCAATCTGAGCTTGAAAAAGGCAACTGTTGATCAGTGCTAAATTGAATATTTCAGACATGTGCTTCTGTGCAAATCCCCAACCTCTCCCCCACCTGATGCCACATGTCTTCTCTCAGCCACAATTCTGCCGCGGTCCAACCCGCCCCACTCCTCAATCAGCTTTTTTTTTTTTAATGGCAGCTCAGAGGAGATGTTAGAAATCCACGAGGTTGAACAGCTGATGGATCACACACTCTGTTTCATCTTCCCCTGCCTTACATTAGCTCCAGGCTCATTACAGCGCCACTATAGGCTCTCTGCTCCTGGTTGGCAGCAGAACTTGTTTGCCTTATATGCATTGCGTTGCACCTCTGTGTCAACAAGCTCAGCAGCTAAACACTTCAAACAATGCAAGTATAATGAGCAACAAAGCAACGACGTACCTGGGGGTATGGCATTTTTCTCCATTCCCAGCGTCTCAACTGGCAGTCTAATACTGTTGTCTGAGAGTTGCTTATCCTCTCCTCTCGCTGCTGTAATGTGACATTGCATGTCTTTGCATATTTTGTCAGAGTGATTATTTCAGAATCTATTGGCATGGAGCCTGCCTGGATTTCAAAGGCACTCTGTAGAGTTAGGATATTAGACAAAAATAAAACAGAAAGCTCCCTTGTTAATTTAATTACTGGGCACAATTTTTGTTCAGTTCCTAATGTCACAGAGGAAGTGTCAAACTAATGCACAAAAGAGTTACAACAAATATGGCACTGTAAAATTATAATTGCATTAGCAATTTAATTGTATAATTTTATAATAGCATTTGCTCTTGTGCCAAAACTAGAGTAACTTTTTGAATCCAATTTTCACTCCCTTAATTTACAGACTCTAGCGGCCTTTACATGTTCCAGTCAGCCTTGCCATATATTGTTACTTTCAGAGTACACTAAACTACTTTGAAACGCAATCATTTCGCATGTCAGATGCAATACACATATATGTTCTGGGTGAAACAGTTGTCAGTTTTAAATGGTTTCAGTTTTGCTTGTATTGTGTATCCAAAGGTTTTTAACCCGAGCTATGGGCCATTTAGCATTATAAGCAGTCTGTGTGCTTTAAAGGTTTTATACTCTAATTGGCTCAGGGAAGACACAGCATAATGAATGTATTGCTTATTTGTGGTAATTCTCTTTTGAGGTTTTGGCACCACATATCCCATCACTTTAATTCAATTCAATTGAACTTTATTTATATAGTGACAAATTACAACAATTGTTCTCTCAAGGCACTTTACAGTGTAAGGTTTAAGACCTTATGCAATATAAATATATACAGAATAATGTAGAAAAGGAAGAAACCTCCAGTAGAACCAGGCTCAGGGTGGGCGGTCATCTGCCTCAACAGGTTGGGGTGAGTGAAAAGAACAGCAGGCAACAGAGGTCACAGACAACAACAAGGAGCAGCAGCAGTGCGCTGGTTGGCAGGACCAGTGACTGCAAAATGGAATCATACAGCTCTAAAGTTGAGGATACCTGCAGAAAGGGAGCGAGAGAGAGGACTAAACATGACTAGGGGAGAGAGAAGACACAAAAATAATAACATGCAAAGATGAAATAAGGAGAGAGAGAAGGAGAGGAGGAGCTTAGTGTAATGTGGGAGGTCCCCCGGCAGACTAAATCTATAGCAGCATAACTAAGAGATGGTCAGTGTCACCTAAGCCATCTCTAACTTAGTTTTATTAAAAAAGGAAAGTTTTAAAGGTAGAGAGGGTGGCTTAAGAAACAAAACAAACTTCACATACAACCGCAATCTGTCTCTGACCCTAAACAAAGTGATTTGGACTAATATCATCTCAATTTTGATGATTGATATTTCATGAAGCATCATGCTCCGCATTTCCAGTCGTCTGTAAAACAGATGTGCTGATACATACATTATTGCTCTCTCACAGTGCAGTAAAAAACATCAAAAAGTAATTTAAATTAAGTAGAAGCATGCCTAAAGTATACTAAAGAGCAGATCTAAATGAGCCTTCCCTGTAGTTAAGTTCCACCACTGCAGGAGTGACTAAACCATGCTGACTCAGCAGTATGTAAAATTTGTCTGTATGTGACTTCCATTTGGTAGTAAGGGTTAAATGATATGCTAGAAAGTAAAAGATCATTGCAGAAAGGTGAAAAGGTTTGTCATCACTGGCTTTGTGTGTTGAGTAACTATACATTTGTCAATACACACTGTACTCATCTTGTGTGAATGTGTGAATAGCAGCGAGCTTGCTTAGAACATTTTGTGAGGTTTGGTGGTATTCTTACAGTACTCCCCAGCCTGAAGAGAGTAACCAGTTCTTTCTCACCCAGACTCAAAGAAAAATCTCGACCACTTATAGCAGGGAAAATATCAATGATCAATTTTAGGAGGGGGGTTTCTGGTGAGAAAGTGTATCAAATTACAAACACTCCGATGTGGAGGATCCTGCCTGCTCCCCACCAGGGCTTTCTCGCTTAGCTGAAGACTCCCACTATGCTTCTGAGACTTTGCTTCCCTCTGCCTCTTCAGGTCCCCTGTGGCTGCTTAGCTGGGAATGGGCAGGGTGGTCTCACTGCTGAACGATCCTGCAGCTTGCACACTCAAAGCCACAGAGTGTATCATGCCATGTATCTTGTGCAGACGAAAAAGTGTCATAAATGATTACAGATTTGGCATCTTTGATGAAACGCTAGTGACAGACTTTGGAATGTGACCAAAGGACAGTCGCGAACATGCAGCTATGCTAGTAAGCAGAATTTCTAATCTGCAAAGTAGCTAAAAGAACATTTTGTTGGTATGTACTGTGTACATGTGAACTTCAGTGGGTGTTTCATCAATTAACAACAGCAGCTTGGGTTTACTTCTGTTCTAATACCAAAGATCTACCCAGAATGATCTGAGAGATGTTAGAAATGGCTCTTGAAGCAGCTCCATTAGCAGGTCAATGCCAGTGTTTATGCAGAGTGTTGTAATCTGTTGTTAGCAGTGAGATGCAAATGGATAGGCATAAACATCCTTGATTGGACAATTCACATCTTCTATTGTGTGATGAAAGGAATTCATAATTCCTGAATGTATTTTCTATGCTAATATTTTCCAAGAAAATCAAATAAAAGGGAAGGGATTCATGTTTGTCAGTGTCAGATGATAATTGGTTCAGGGATCAGAATATTGATTTGGTGGAAAAATTAGATTTTCAATCTTCCCCAAATGAAAACCTGCTTCAAATTAAATCTCCTTCTGTCGGACTGTCTGTGTCTGCCTCACTCTTTTCTCCTGTCACACTCTTCGTGGACTTCAGAAAAGTACAGTTGAAACACTGTAGAGTAACAATACTGGTATTCAGAAACAGCACGCACTCCCTCTCCCACTTTCATGCACACAACGCACACACATATACACACACATCGTCAGCCTTCAGCACCGCTGTAGGTGATGAATGACACTCCAGTTGGTGATCAAAGCAGGTGAGTGGAGCCGGGTAGCAGAGAGGTGGTTCCTTCTTACGCTGCAACATAATTCTGCTCCTGTAGCCCTCTGGCTGTGGCTCGGCTGCTCCAGGTACAGCACAGCCTTGTCATCTTCCTTCTTCTGTTATTTATCTAGCACACTAGCGTTGATCACTCAAGCACGGTAAATCTAAAAAAAAAAGTTTTTAAAAGTGTGTATTGTTATTGGTGGCATTGTTTCTTCTCCATTGCCGTGTTTAATAAATAACTAGTGCAAAAAGAATGCATTCATATGTTTTCAATACATGAGAGTGGAGGTGGAATTAGAAATTACTCTTTATTGTGTTATTTCTGCAGGAGGCTTTTTGTGCTGCTGTGTTCCTGATTCTCATCCATTGTAATTGCCTTGGGCTGAGAGAGGGGTCATGACTATAGGAGCTGGAGGGGAGCTGCTTACACGCCTGTGCTAGAGCTCAATATTTCAAACTCTGAGCAGCCGTCCTCTGCTCCCTTGTGGTCTCAGAGTGGCTGTCACACATTCAGGCTCCCTGGAACACAGCCACAGTGCCTTTATTACTTACGGCGTACACGTATGCCCACACACCTGCACACTCAGTACACAGTGTATGTGCACACGCTCACACAAAAATACACACAGAGAGGTAGCCATCATAAAAGTTCTCTATCGCGCATCGATCCAGCCTCTACTGGATGTCAGTGTTGCACTTTTGTCCCTTAGTTTTTCAAATGTTACAAAAGAAGGGCTGAATTGTAAAATAAAACTAGTTTTTGTTAAGCAACCTACCACCACATTCTTCAACTTTCTCCTACTCATTTCCCAAACAATTCCTTTTCAGCAAAAAAAAAAAAGAAAGAAGAGTTTTTCATGGTCCCATGTTGCCAAAGGCAGTGCTTATCATTGTGCATGGAATAACCTGGCTGTGTGCAGATGTACAGTACAGATGTATGTAACAACTACTTAAAAAGTTACTTAACACTTCAGATGCTTTGTTTAAGCTAGTAAACTTCAGACAAACACAACAGAACCCCAATGAAGACTTACAGTCCCCTTCAAATGAAACATGCGCTAAAGGTATGTTGGCCTTTCAGCCCTACTTAGTTATCTTTATTGACTTTTTTTACTAGCTGCAGGTATCTATTCATTCTCTGATTTGTTTACACATTTATACTTTTCAATTTCTATTCTGCTGGGGCAAAATCTGAGTCTGCAGTGTGGGTGTGTGCCGTTTGCAGGAAGAACACACTATTTAACAGACAGAAGTGTGATGCATCCTTGAATGTGCAGCAGGAACTGCCACTGCCACTTCGACTCTAGCACTGAATATAAAGAAAATGCTTTGAGATAAAACTGAGAAAAGATTAACAAAACCAAAAATGTAGACATGAAACTGAGACGTATTTGTTCATTTTAGGAGATCAGATTGTTTGAATCTGTGTTATTTCAAGTTTTATTTCGTAAGAATGGGAAAAATGCTATTCTTTTTGGGGGGGCATGTTTCCATGGTTTCATCTTTTCAATTGCACAATAAAGTTAAGCAAGTGGCTTAAATTGAAAGCAGAACTTCTGCTGATAACAATGATGTGTAGGACTTCAAGGCAAAAAAAAAAAAAGCAAAAAAAACATTTTATTTACAAGGACATGTACCAATGCAGCCTTTTTGAAATACCAAATTTAGATGAATGTCACTGATTCAGCGACAGAGGTGAACAACACTGCTGCAATTTAGTGAGAAATTTTTTCTCATTGAGGACTGGCCTAAAGGGCACCTGGGGTGTCACTGCTGTTGATGCAGCACTAGACAAACATTTATTGGCCATTTCTAGACTACTTGAATCAAATAGTAAAGCAATGATAAAAGGAAGAAACAATATGAATATCTCCTTTTTAAAAGCAACATTTTTATCTAAAAATCAAAAAAAAAAAAAACATGACTAAAACGCTCATGTGTCTTAGCCATTTAATGTAATTTCTCTTAACTTACTAATTTGGCATGGAAACATAACGCTCCTGATTTTGCTGTCTGAACAAGTTCAGACTTACATGGTGTCTTGGGGTTTTTTATGCCGAAATAAACACTGCATATTCCTACAGGGATCATCATTTCTTTTCCATGTATTAGATATAACCTTCCCCTGCTCACTCAGAGCATGTGGGAAGCTGGTGGGTGTAACGTTTCATACTCACAGGCGGATGGTTCTATGTGTGGAGGAGAATATTTTGTCAGCTGGTTTAGTCATGTCAGCAGGGAGCATTAATCACAGGGTATCAAAGAGTTGTGTAAACAGCTTAACCTGAACAACACCAGGATTTCAGAAATAGACTTTGTTTGCCAAATTACCTTTAACGTGTTGCTAGATGAGTACCACCAGAGTTCTGTGTTGTACCTCGAATGTTTGCTTAGCGCGCATCATTGAAAGAAACAGAGCTATGCAGTTAAAAAAAATCATACACTGAAGAGGACAACAGTTTGTGATAGATTGTCATGTGACATTTTAATATCACATTGTCTAGCAGATCTACTTTTATGTAGTGAGCCAAATTACTCTCCTCTTTCATGTAACAGGCTGAGTGTCTCCCACAGGCAAGTTCAGGCTTGGCAGACACGGCCTTAGTTAATGGACTTGTAGCCGGCTGTGGTAGGTGGTGCTTTGGCAGGACTGAAGAGAAGTCCTCCTGCAATGCGGGGAGATTAGCTCAGAGTGCGCGAGATAACCTCAATCTGAAGCAAGTTTCCTCTCTGCTATTAGCAATTACCGCCTGTCACATGCACTCAGTCATAAGGACAGGGATAAGCTTACATGTATGCACACATATGGGTGTCCCCACATCTCCATATTCACATGTATTCTCACTGAACTACTGCATCACCTTGACTTAAATGTTTTTCACTTCAGGCCTGGATGATTCAAGCTGTGTGACCCAGAGAATCTGCCTCAGGTCTCTCTAATCTCTGAGGTTCTTTAATAAAATGCATCATCCCCCTTAAGTGGTGAGCAGAGGATCTCTAAACAATTACCTCAAAGTCTCCCTCTATCTCCTGGGGTAAGCCTCTATTTACATATGTCCAAGAAGTGAGAGTTCTGACGCTGCCTGGCATTGTTTATACCAGCTTTCAAGAGCCATCCCTGAAGCCTTGGCCTTTTTCCCCCACTACTAAAAACTGATCAAGTGTCTCACTTTTTTCTTCAAAGTCCAGAGGAATCTGGCTGAACGCTGTGCATATATTTACCATTTCCTCAAAAAGACAGTGTAATAGATGTAATCATAAGCCGTCACCCTCCTTGTTAACTTATCACCTTCAGATGTATGCTGTGCAGAAGAAATTTCACAAAATAGGCCTCAAAGAGGGAAGGAGGTGACCAGAGAAAATGAAAGATGAGCCACTGTGAAAGAGTAATTGTGCAGTGGAAAGTATCAGTAACCTAATTAACACTGCACTGTAGCCTTTGCCACATTCAGATCCTCCTCTGATATGTTTCGTGATGCGTTCTGACACTGTAGTTAGGGGAATCATTTCCTAGTGCATGGTGGTATGAGCAATGTAATTGCACTTTAGGGTTTAGAGTTATTGCATTATGTAAATTACTTCAGAGTCATGTGGAGGATAACTTAATGATGTCCCTAACCAGTTGGACTTAACATGACAGAAAGGCAAGCGCCTTTCATGTATTGTTGTTAAGAAGGATTATTTTTGTCATAAGCACTGCGATTATAAAGAAACATGTTATTTTATGAGACAATTCTGCATTCAAATTTTTGTTTGTATTTTTCTCACTTGTTTGAAACAGATGGGCTCAGATGGGAAAAGTTGATCAAACCATACGCACATACAGTCTTGATGAAGCAGAGTGTGCTGAGGTTTTCACACCTAACCTGACCTGCAAATTCTGTCCACTTCAAACTGACTTGAAGGTACACCTGGGTACACTAGGTCATATTAGCATGAATCCAAAAGCTCAACTTCTAACAAGTCAACCTTGTGTCCTAAAAATTACTTTTCCATACAACCAAACTGCAAAACAACTGCTTTTGTAGCAAACATAATGACAACTGGATTATGTTTTCTATTAACATTGTGAGAGTATGTTGACAATTACCTTAAATGACAAGTCACACAATGTTAACACTGAACATCACAATAACATGTATCCAACTGGATAGATATATGACATCCAGTTTTGTTTTCTGACACAATATCTGATCTTTGAATACAATATCCAGTTTTGTGACAACTGTGTTCCTAAACCAAAATCTTTCTCTAACCCTAACCAAAGTGCTTTACTTAACTAAATGTAACCATAGATGCAACTCTAGAGTCGAACTCGGGTCCACAGTTTGTTAATCCGGCACATTATACTGCGCCATCCATACTAACCTCCTACACCTCCTCATGATTTCATTTTCATTAAGAAATCTAGCTCATCATCCTTCCAAAAATATGTTACAGTTACATATTCACAACATAATTACATTCACTATGAAAATGTAGTTTAAGACTGAGAAAATTCATTAGCTGTTCAGGTGATTTGATAAGTTTTCTGTATAAGCAATGCCATTAGCAGCGCTTTTAATTACAACTTACAATTATTTTGCAGGAGTTCATAAATATACACATAAGAAGCATTAAATCACACTGATCTGCTATCAACCACCAAAACATTCCCCCAGTTAATGAATTATGTCTTGGTCTGTATGACTCTTACAGGTTTAATCTTCTTGGTTTAATCTTCCAGTCTGAACACAAACTAGACCAGAACTAAATCTTTTTCCCCTTATACCATTTTTTAGATTTATGTACATAGACTTTTCTTTGTCATGATAAAACATCACTTATATTCAAAAACCATAGACTGAATTACATGCTAATTATTTAATTAAGGAATTAATTATGGAATTAAGCTGAAAGCTGAAAAGAGTAATACGTTGAAAAAATAGAATATGTCTCTGAGACACTGACAAGTCACAGATGTTGCACTGGAAATTGAACAGATTCAAAGGAGTCACACTCAAATTTCAGATGGAATTTCTTAAAAAGGTGACAGTGAATGCAACTTTGAAATCTACATCACGCTTTTATTTTATTATCCCATTTTCTGCGAACAGGAAAAGCGAACTCTGCTCTGCAGCCAGATAGAGGTTAGGCTGATGAACCTTGGCATTTCAGACACACATAAGAGGAGCGCAGCATGCCTTCCTCCTAATCTTGATCTTTGGCTATTACAGCTGCTCCATGGTGGACCCTCATTCTAAATTTACATCAAAATCTTTCTGATCAGAGCAGCTGCTCTCAGCAATGGTCAATTCAAGGTTTTGTGCGTCTGCCGGGGTCCTTATGCTGGTTGGCAGATGTTCATTAGCCAGCTAGCCTTTCATCTCGGTATGGAGAACAATGGTCTGGCACTCCGTCCTGTTCTTTCATGAGCTAATAAGGCATCATATCTGACCTCAAACCAGGCAATAATCCATTTGGCGCTGAACACCTGGTATCGAGCCGAAGTTCAGGGCTCAGGTTGCCAAGAACTTGACAAACTTCTGCGGACAAACACAGCCTTGCCTTCTTAGGTTGCTGTTTGTTTGTCTGAATGTGTCTCACAGTCCAATTTGTGCTCGACCCCCCCGTGGTGCATCATCTGTCTCGGCAGTGTTCTGCTGTGCAAGTGAGAAACAACTCTGTGTTGCTAGCAAGCTAGATCAAATTTAGTTTTAAAAGAACAGTTGGACATGTCTTAAAACAATTTTAACTCCTTTCTTGCGAAGACTTAGGTGAGAAGATCAACACCCCTTTCGTATTTGGTAAATGTTGGGAAACAACCAGTAGCTGGTTAGCTTAGCTTAGCACAAAGACTGGAAGCTGGGGGAAACAGCTAATATTAGCCTGTTAAAAAGGTAACAAAATCCACCTACTAACCTCTTAGGCTCACTAAATAAAATATTATACCTTGCCATAATTGACAACCACTAGTTTGTCAACCACTAAGACTAGTTAGTTTTTGCAGAGCTGTCTTGTTTCCTGTCTTTCTGCTAAAATAAGGGAGTTTCATATTTACTGTATAAACATTTATAATACTTGAAATATTACGTCAAGTAAAGCTGCACAGAAATATGATAAATTCTTAAAGCTGTTCACTCATTACACATCAAGCCTTTTTTCTCACCTGTTTGGTTTCTCATTTAATAAAACCCATTGGGAATGGATGGCTAACCCATGAAGCTATGCTTGTTCTGTAAGTTTTCAACCTAAATCAACAGCAGCATATGTCAGAAGAGAGTAGCAGTGAGTCCACTTTCAAACACACAGACACACACACCACACAGTCTGGTGTTATTTCCACTGTGGCCTTCGGTGCGGGGCCAGTCGGCTGGGCTGAGCTAACTTAAGGGTTGCAGGGTAACTGTGGTCATCAGCCTGTCAGCAGCAGTTACATTATGTGACACAGATATGTGGTGTGAACCGTCAACATGTCATCTTTGACTAGAGCATGAGGTATCTTGGCATTGGCGCCTCAGTTTGTGCCACAGCTGCCTGTTTTCTCTAGAGGGGATGAGCAGTCATGATCTGGCTTGTTTACCGCAGTCAACCCCTTGGATCTACCTTATCTACTTAAACACATGTATGTCCCCTACACTATCACCACATGCTCCATTTTAGAGCACATAATATTGTGCACCAACATAACTTTTTTCTTTTAAAAGTCCTAAAAGGCACCTTGAAAAGGAAAAATATAAAACAAAATGGATGCTGTTCCTGAACTGCTTTAATTACAGTCATAATCTAGGAATTTTGTGAGAGGTGAGAGATTTTCATCCAAATTTTTAAATAATAGTGAAAGTTTGCAAACACTGTATAATCATGAGGATGTTTTTTAACACTATCAGTTCTCCATTTTCAGCACTCTTGAAATATATCAACACCTATGAGATGAGTTGCAATCTTGCAAATAGCAGTGAATAATGGCGGTAGAGTGAGCCATCGAATGGCCGCAGGGTCCAAAGTTTGTAGCCCGATTCCACATTGGTCATTTGTCCAACCGAAAACAAACTCCTGAAGTTGCACAAGCCAGTGCACTTACCCTTTTCCACAAAGCCAGTTTCAGACCTGCGTGCTGCCAGAACCAGCTCCTGCCCAGCCTGGCGCCAACTCTTTGCTTGTCTATAACTAAGAACCGATTGCATCAGGGACTGGGAGCTGAACTAAATGAATAACTAAAAAAATGTCATTAGATTAATTTAAGCATATAGCTAAAACTAACAAAGGCTAACATTCAGTTTTAATAACGATCAAAACATATTCATTACAACTGCAGTACATATCAATCACTACCAGTAGATGACACGTGTTGGACCAGTAGAGTTTGAGTGCATGTTTAGATCGTGATCATGCATGCATATGATCCATTTTTGATCTCTGCCTGCCTCTGGTTTCTCTACTCTGCTTGTCCCGTTGGGTTCCCTGGCTCATTTACCTCATTTCGACCCTGAACCGTGTTTGGATTCTGGATCTGGTTTGATGGTTGGTTTTCCTCTGGCTGACTAGAATAAGAGGGAGGATTATCCCTGTGAATCTGTTTGTGCTTGTGTTTAGGCTCCATCTTGAAGACCACATTGCAGTTGCCATCTAGGAAGGAGGCCATCTTGTCTTTGCACCTGCTCCTCCATTTTGAGACTCTCACTCACCTGTCAGTTTATCCTTTCTGCTTACTATATCCCCAGCCATTCTGTTGCGTCTGTTGTTCACCTTTTAATAAAACTACAAAAACCCTACCTGTGTTTCAGACTGTTACATTAGATGTTTGTGTATACTCTTTAAACTGAACTGAATAAATTTAATAACGTGTTTATTTCTCTGAGACTTAAACTATATAGTTTTGTAATTACAATGGTTGCAATGGAAAGTGGAAATAAAAAAGTGGGATGAGGAAAGTGAATGCACTTGTGTTAACTTCAGTTATGAGATGTGTGGGGAAAAAAATATTAGTCAAATCAAAGCATAGTATCGCAATATTTCTGCATGGTGATACTGTATTGATTCAGGGACACCAAATATCGATATTTTGTATACAAATTTAAAATACAATTTTTTGTGCTCAAAATAACTAATAGCATATGCGGACTACTGCCGCATATTTGCATTCAGTTAAATTTGAATAAACTGTAATACAGACAGTTTATCAGCAATGAAAATGATTGAAGTGAAATACTCAGGACATTTTTATTAGATTAAAGTTCACCTTTATGGACATAATTTGCAGTTAAAAAATGCGAAAATCACAATATATCATATCGCAATACTTAGCATATCGCAGAACATTTAAAATTGCAATAATATCATATCGTGAGTTAAGTATTGTGATAATATTGTATTGTGGGGTCCCTGGTGATTCCCAGCAAAACATATTCATTCATTTTATTGTATTTCATTTATTGCCAAATTGCGAACCACTTTCTGAACCTCACGTGGTATGTCCCACCAGCAAGGCTTCATACGTCATCATATACCTTATTGAAGCAAGCCTCGATTTGATATGAACAAAATATTATGTATTGTGTTAAGTCCAATATATTTAATCCCAACAGTAATGTGAGATAAATAATTCTAAATAAGTTCTGCCAAGAATAAATTTGGCTATATATTTCACAAAAAAAGACATAAATGCTTTTTCACCAGATACTGTCATGCATATATTATCCAATGTACTATGCATCTCACCTGTTTCTCTACAGCATATCTAGCGGTGTAAGTGAAATGAGGTACCACAGCCACTATCAGCCTCTGTATTCAGTTTAACTAACCTGAATGTTTTACAGGAAACTGATGATCAGTCATAATTACAAATGATACAATTAATTTAAAAAGTGGCGAGGCAACTGTGCCTGTGTCCAGTTTCAGTTAGTGCACCTTTATTTAATTTCTGCTACACAAAAAACAAACATGTAATTTTCCTCACTTATCAGGTATTTCACATCTCAAATTTGTCTCAGCATGTTTTTTTATATGCTGCCCATGCTCTTAAAACTATTTTCTTTTTCTGCAGCACTTCACCAAAACAACACTGTGATAGTTTTTAAATGGCAACATCTCCAAGCCGACATGTTTGTAGCCCGAGGAGACTACAAAGTGTGAATGAAAGGCCGTGATTGCTCTTAAGAGGACTGAAGGGTGTACTATCGCAAATCCATACAAAGCCATGAGCTGATTGATTCCAAATATTACAAAGGTGAACTCTGGGGTTGGATTTAATTGATTTTTTTGAGAGACAATTTGCTGAACAAAATTCAAACCACCGGACCACGAAGCTGTTGAGAGAATTGGAAAACACGAGTGAACAATTGTTTGATAATAGCAGGTAGACAAACAGTTGTTGCCTTTATCCCACCTTGATTTACTGCAAATAATGTCAGAATATATTATCTGGTGTATTGTGTGAAGAAAAGACCACAATTTACATGATTGTCAACATTTAAGCATTTTGTAAATCTCACTATGTCCAATCCGTTCTGCCCTTTCTTTTAATGATGGGGTTGAAAACACAGTACAACCAAATGCATTGTGTTGCTTTAGGAGTACCTGATGTGAATCATAATGTCTGTGCCCCTTCTATATTTAAATTCATATATTTGAAGCTTTTGCTGCATGCCCCTCTGAAACATCCTTTTGACAGACACCTGAAAAAGCTGTATCTGTAAGCGGGCATCCATGGGAATAAGCTTTGAAGCGATTACATTTGATAGCAATCTTCAATGGGACCTTGAATGACAGCTATGCATCTGTTTGGAGACAAATGCAAAACAAAATGCTGCCACTCAACTACAGCTTTCACTTTCCCCCCTCCGTCTATAAGTATGAACGCAGAAATTTCACCTAGAAAATAGTGGAACAGAAAGGCATCTCAGAATGCCTGGGTTGACGCTCAGTGCCCAGTAGACAAAGTGTGAAGTAACAAACATTCCATTGTCACACAGTCACATCCTACCACTTGCTTTTGACAGGAGGACTGTGGTGCGTTTCACATCTGCCTGATCAGAGGCAAAATAAAAATATCATAAAGTAGCGGTCGAGAAATTACAAAATGTCAGACATAAGTCTGTCAGATGACTTTGACGCACACATTACACGTGCAGTCATGACTGAAAGAGACTTATTTGTGTCAAGCTTTGTTGTGCCTTTTCTGTTCTGAACGGGGTGCTTTGCTGCACGAGGACACAATTGCTTTAGTGTTCCGTCCCTTTCTCCCATCCTTCATGGAAAAAAGCATCACGGTTGACACGTCTTTGATACCGTTCATTTATTTTGTCTCTGGACGATGCATTTCAAAGAGGGCCAAGATGCCCGCATTGCCAAATGTGTCCCAAATAAATGATATCCCAGCCAGGATGGGAGCTCCTTGGAGAGTGTCCTAGCCAAAGGCAGTAAATCAATGGGCCTGCGCCAGCATCCCAGCAGCCTCAGTGCAGGAACACACAGCAGGGGGACCGACGGCCTCAGTTGACTTGGCAGCTCAAAGGGCCTCTGACCGCGAGCCAGCAGGCTCCTCTGGGAACTAGCAGCACCTCTTAGGCCACTAAGTGAGGAAAGATGGAAACCAAGCAGAGAAAGAATTACAATGAGGCAGACAGTAAAAAGAGAGAGGTGATGGATAAGTGAGTTTTATTAAACGCACAATGCAAACAGGAGTGGGGGGGTCATGCGTTGTGTTGACACTTAAATCGAAGCACACGATATCAAAAAGGCTGCTTCAGACATCCACAAAGCAGAGACGTATGAGCCCACTTTAAAAGAAACAAACTACTGGAGCACTTGAAGATCTACATTTATACATCCACTTGCTTTTGACTGATAGGTGGAACAAAACGTCCTTGAAAGTGTATGTGTCTGTGTGTGCGTGTGTGAGTGAGAGAGAGAGAGAGAGAGAGAGAGAGAGAGAGAGAGAGAGAGAAAGTGGACATCATATGTGTCTTTTTAGTCACAGAAAACAAAAAGGCCAGATAAATCCATTCATGTTCATCTCTAGTAGCCTATATCCTCTAGCTTCCATATCTCCTAGCTCTCAACATCAATTAATGTGTGTAGCGCTTAAAAGTAATCTCTATCATTTAATGAATCCAAAGCCCCTCAGCAGAATGCAGGAAGCCCCATATCAACTCACCAGCTGCTACCTTTAAAGTCCCTGATCGTTTGAGTCGGGCTCTGGTGGCTAGTTGGGATATTGATGTGGTGCCGTCTGCCAGTTTGCCTCTTCCCTCTGGCCGCTAGCCAGACTTTTGCAAAGACATTAGTGGGAAAAGTCATAACCCACCGGCAGCTCTGTTACTGTCTGCGCAAACAGCAAGGTGAGGCGGCCATTTTCAAGAGTTTACACTCTCTCAGTCATGTTTTCGTACATCAGCATCCACCGAGGCGATGTGTTTCATCACACACACACACACCTGCATCAACAGCAGTAACCTGCAGTCACGTTAGTCATTCCATTATGCTAATGTGGCTCTCATCTACATTATTCAGGAGCTTTACCTCCATGTCAAACAAAGGCAAATATTTAGAACAAACAAACAGCACATGATTGGTCTAATGAGGAATGAAAACAGGGCTGCATGTGTTACTCATAGCTGCTGGTGTTTTATGTCACCCAGTGCCTGCATGGTGAAAAAAAAAAGAAGAGAAAACCAGCTTTATTTATTCTGTAATTTAGACAAATTTGATTCGTCAGATTTTTTTATTTATTTAAAATAATGAGCAAACCAGCACGTTAAAGTTCAGCTGAAATGACATTTAGTCATCCTGTTGTGTCCAGGTACATTTTAAAGGTGCTTAGTGTGCGGACTCATGAAGTAGCTAAATAACTAACAACACGAGTGACTGTTGAATCGGTTGCTTGTCAAGCAAGGCAACGTGCAGTGAGCGACATGTTAGCAGAACAGTGGTAGCAGCTTTGGGCCTCCGTCTACAGCATGCTGCACTGTGCTTGCTTGTATTTGTCAGTTCCTTCCTTCCTGGGAAGTGTTTATCAGTGGTAAGAGGCACAAACTAAACTTCCCAGCCAGCAAGTTCAGTGTATAACATATATGCAACATAAAAAAAGGTGTTGCTTTTGAAAGTGCCTAGAAAACGTCTGATTCCTAAATGAGTAGAAATGCGAACGAGATGATCAGATAACACAAATGGACCACCGTATCTCAGCTTACATAGGTGGCAAACAAACACACTTTCAAAAGGAGTATTTCTGGAGACATAAATTAATCCCTTCGACCCTCTTTCATTTCCCAGCACTTTTAGACCACAGCTTGTCCTGCAAAGTGCTTGCCTATCTGTACTTCACATGCACACATCTATCTGTGTGTGTGTGTGTGTGTGTGTGTGTGGGGGGGGGGCCATTACCGCGTTGCTATTTTAAATGCTATGAAAACCTGCAGAGGAAAATGACTGGGATTGAATTACTCCAATGAGCACAGCGATCAATCTTTGCTTTTTTACTTCCATCCTCCCACCAAGTTCATCTCACTTTGTTGAAACACGCAGAGAAAACCACATATTGGGTAACATAGGCCCATTTAGAAAGCAATTTAAGGTACTACACAGATTCTCAGGCCAGTGATGGAGTGTTGCCTCTTAATTATACTGTATCACCATTGCAGTAAAGCTCTCCGATATGACTTGTTGCCGTTACTGTTGGTAGCAGGGGAGAGTGAAAGGGATAACTCTCACACATAATGAAAAATAAAGGTGTTGTTCTTGAGCAAATATTGTCTTCAAGGCCTATTTATAACTGCTTTACAAAATATAGAAAACAGATACACAATGTAAACATGTAATATAAGCTTGTTGATGGTATCACTTTATAGCCTCTAACAAATGTTTTACATGACAACGAAGGCACTTTAGCATCACTTAGTAAAAGACTGTTTTTTATAATATATTATTAGCATTTGGAAGGAATACTTTTTTTTTGGCTTCCTTGCTGGGAATATATGAGAATACTGATACCAGTGTTGTGTCTTACACTAAATATGGAACCGATACGGCAGAGATATTGTTACATAACTGTCTTCCACAGTGTTACTATGCAGTTGGCAGAAGAAACTCTGTAAAACTACAGAGGTTTCCACAGATTCAGGCAATCGGCTGGAAAATAAAAGATATGAGTCAGTATGGTGTTGCCTGTGGTGTCACAGTTCACACTCATGTTTATACAACTAATTCCCAGCAGGTGAAAAAGACACTACTCTATATCCAGGTCACGACTCACCTGCTGTCCAGTTGAAGCTTATAGGTCCTTACGATGCTGCTGATGAGGATAAACAAACAGCGCTTCTTGCAACTCTGAACTCCTCACCTGTGCCTTTCAAAAACTACTCCCGTGTTCTTGTGCTTATCAATTTGAGATTCTTCTTTTCCAGGTCAATAAGCCACATGAAATCACGCCAGGCATATTGTGTGTAATTCTGAATTTATCCCTCAGTGGTGAACAGAATATGAGCTGGCATTAATGTGCACGCTCAGTCCTGCTTTTGACTTTGCTAGTATTTGTTCTTATATGTCAGCTGTGTGTTGCCGCACGTCCCCCTTTACATGAAGCGTTTCCTGAAAATGAGGTGATTCAACAGCCTCCCACCAGGAGGAAATACTCTCAATCTGCTCTAGTCCTAACACAGAATTTAATTTTAATTAAATGGTTAATGAGCCATGGGATTAATGCCAATGACTTTTTAAAGCAAACATCTATAAATCATTAAGGTCCCATTTGAAAGGGAGAGTGAGCAGGGCTAACGAGTGTACGTGCCTCCAGCTGCCCACCGCCAGCACCTCTCTCTCTCTCTCTGTCTGGTAGTCTGGAGCCACACCGGCCTCACCATTGGTCAAATAAACAGACGTGATGTGTGCAGTGGATAAACTTCCTGTTAAACAGTTAAGGTGAAAAATGTGCACAACACAGATGAGCTAATTATATAAGATTAGCTGCTGATGGTTAACAGCAAAGGGTTCACATTTGTAAAGCATTTTTGGTTCCAAGTAGACTTAGTGCATTAAAGAGAGTGAGGAATAAATCAGACAATCCTAAGTGTAAACCAACCAACCGGGGTTATCGTAAAATGATATAGCACACCTCTACTCACGGAGGCCTTATACAGACAGCGAGCTGAGGTTTCTGGCTGTTTAATTTGAAGTCTCAGGATGTTTTTTTCATGCAGTGTATCTGTGATTGTTGTTTATGTAGTAGTTAATATTTTATGCTGCAGTAAAACACTTAAGCACTTGGAATCCAAATTTTCTGGGGCTTCAAACAAACAGCATGAAAGAAGACAGTTGTCTACAGTTGTAGACGTGCCTCAAGTTAGTCTAAACACAAAGTCACGTTCTATGATACAATATGAAGAGTCAACAGTATCAGATATGTATAAGCAGCAAGCTAGGCCTGCAGTGTGAACTGAACCTCTGCGTCTGGGATATTAAATCTTCTCTTCACTGGCTGCTGCCTAAATGGATGAGTTTAGAGACCCTTTTAGTAATGTGAATGTTCACATCAGCCGCAGACAAGGGACTCGCTAACGATACGAACCCCAGTGTCCTTGTGTCCCCTCGTCACAGACTGGCCGGATTTACACTTTAAATTGATTTACCACTTAGTATTTGTTACTGTGGCCGTGATTAGAGGTGATTCTCAATCACTTTCACAAAGTAATGAAAAAGTACACATGAAGTAGCAACCAACAAAGAATACAGACATCTGGGACATTTGGTCCTCAGTATCCTTTTTTAACCTAACAATTAAATCACAATATTCCCTTAACCTCAAACATAGTGTAGTTGCCCAAAAAATGTTAGACAATATATGTATAGTAATCTTGGATGCTGATTGAATCATAAAAAAAAACTTAGTGTGCGCTGACACATTTTTATTATCATCTCACATATATCCGCAGAATCCTCCAGTATCACTGGTATTAGCCACCTGTCTCACTTTATCGTAGCCTCCTTTGCATCAGAATGACTTCTTTAAGTTACGTCATGCGGGGGTGAGCAACTTTTGAATCCTAACTATTTAATTTGACAAAGTCAGCGAGTGAGGACCCAACTGGCCACCTGTAGATGATTTATTTGGCTTTCCACTCCACTCCAACATCTATTGTATTATGAAAAAGAGAATTGGATGTAAAATCCCCAGTGGCCCGTGCTAAATTTACCTTAAACCAAATCACTAAAGCCTACTGGTGCTTGACAGTCTGGGCAGGTGTGCAGACTCCTCAGCAATATCCAAGGAAGACCCGCTAGCACTGCTCACCTTTTATGCATTTTTATTTATTAATCGGACTCACTCTTTCCTCTGCTGAAGGCTTGATCCACTGAAAGTCAAACAAAGCTTTGCCAAAATGCCCTCTTTTCGCCTATCTGCTACCTGAAAGCCTAAGGTGCTGAGAAATAAGCCAGAAAGTGACGCCACTTCTTTAATGATGTGCCGCAGTTGCTTCTGTCTATACAGATTTGAAGTGCATGCAAGGTATGGACTTCAGGACTAAATACAATAAAAAAAGCATCTGCGTTTCCAAAGCGTTTGTTGTTGACATTGACGTACGACGCATCACTGTGTGAGCACTCTCACCAACAGCGCTGTCTAGTGAAGTGTTAACTGCCCTGACACTGCTGCTTTCACCACGTGTCTTGACATGTCTTCCTGCGAGTCAACGCATATTTTTCTGTTAAATAAATAAAAAGCTGGAGCGCGGAATAAACACACATTGTAAATAGGAGCTGACAGCACCACCAGTTTGGAGATAGAAGCTTCAGTCGAGTTTGTTTTATTTTTTGTCCTTTTTTTTTTTTTTTTTTTTTCCTTCTTCTTTTTCCGCTGACAATTGCAGCCAGAGAAGGCGACAGATAAGAGCTCTGGTTTTTGGTGTCACAGCATTCCTGTCTAGCTCTGCAAGAGTCAGTAGAAGGCTTCGTCCCATGAGGTTAAAGGATGCTTATTAAATGGCAAAGCAACGACAGCAGGCCACTCATGCGGACAGGGCATCGCCAGTGTGAAGAAGGTGAAGGGGTATAAGAGCAAAGATGGGTGTGTTAAATAATAATGATGTCCTTTTGGAGATTGAGGTTATCGCCGTGTGTGTTTTGATCAGGAGTAATGACACTTAGGGGAATATTCTGTATTATATACATTTTTTTTATATCCATTCTGGAACATCTGGTAGCTGATATGTTGGAAATTTGTATGTATAAACTGAAGGCTTTTGTCTTGCCAGCACTAAAGATGCTGGTAAGGATAAAAAACACACACACACATAGGAAACAGCATGCTGAGCCCGGGGAACAGATGGGGTTTTTAGCTCTGATTCTACATCTAAAGGACAAAACCACCGCACTGTGGTTTCACTCAGCTGTCAAAAACTGAGTGGCACCGCATTACATGGATGATTACCAATAATTCCCTTGCCGGGAGTCAACTGAAACGCAGACAACGATGTAATTACAGTCCCCTTTGGCAAACTGCTTTGTCATACAACAGAATAATGATATGCTCTTTTGACACCAAAGCAGTGTCTCCGGATCAGTCGGTAATGGCCCTGTAAATCAAAATGCTACTTTTATAGTATCACACCTGGAGTCTGGACATGCAAGACACTGAACAAGTCCTAAAAATCAGACTGGCAGAAAGTAATAGTTTGAATCAGATGTGCTGATGCTCGTACTATGATCTACAGTGTAAGATCTGTGACAGCTGCAGTGTAGTAGACTAGGGCAGTCAGAAATACGCACCAATATGTACTGTTACACTCTGTAGTCCTTAATTCCTATACAGTACACATACTTAAGACACAATTAGTAAGATTCTTAATGCCCCGTAGGATAAAATTACTGTAGAATATCTGTCGGGAGCTGAAGGGGATGTTGATTAGTACCAAATGTTTTTTGGCGAATAAATCAACATTTCATACTCTCATTCAAACTCCCAGTCCTTCTGTCTGACCTGTGCCATGGAAGAGCTCCTTGCCACTGGGAATTTGTAGCACCACTTAAGAATTGTATTTCTGCCCAGAGTAAAATTGCATTCAGCTCAAATACCTCTTGCCCGTATCCAACCATAATATAATACAAACTTCATGAATTTTACACACCTGACAAGCTGTATGTAATCCACCGTGTCTACTTTAAAGCCACTATGTTGAATTTTTGATGTGATTATAGCAGCTTTCTTTCAGTTTTTGCTGGATAATGTAGCAGCGGTGGTAAAAGTCTGATGCTTTCTGGGTCCAAGCCAGATATGTGCACTCACTTTTGACGCAAAGTGGGGTCAGGTAAAACTTGAAAATTTAACAGTGAATTTGTACACTTTTCTACAAAATGTTCTGTTTTAATGGATAGTTAATTTTCTATGTTCATTTGAAACTTGAAAAGGCAAACAGAAAGCAGAAGTGACACTTTAGATTATTTGTTTCTTTCAAGTGTAGTGGAGTTATGCTGTAAAAATGGCTGAAGCCTTATGCCTAAAGCGCTGAAAGGTAATCCAACACAACTGCACGTGTTCCTTTATCTAGTTAATGAGTGATTCCAAAGTCATTCCAACATGCCAGGTCAGCACGCAACTGTCTTATGTTCTAGCCTGCAACGAATGTATCACTGCTCCAGCAATACTCCAACCCACTGGCTGTGATATGCAGATAAAACAAATCTCAGTTAATACATTCCATATAAACAGTGGAAATCAATATGTTCACTGCATAAGAGAAAAGTCATCAATTCTTTGGACAATGAGCTGCTCTATTTACACAAAAAGTCACTTAAATTTTACGCATGCTTTGTACAAGGGAGCTGGTAAAGTTCATTTAAAGTCTGGCCCGACAGCATTCAAAAATGAATAATAAAGAGCTTAATCGTTATTGGGCACATATAAGAATCTAAGTATAGGAAGCACAAACACCTGAGGTAAGACTGAAAGGCTTGTGGCTTTACTTGAACTGGGCTTTCATGAAATCAGCAACGAGAACTGTTGTGTGACTGTTGTGTAACTTTAAAGGAACTAAAATAAGCCCAGTTGCCACTGAATAACCTTTTTTTGGGATAACCACTGATGACTGAGAATCTTCACAGATATATAGCAGATGACCCACAACATGACATATTTTCCTTGGGAGTTAATGGAAAATAAATTAAACCTAAAAGGAAGGTGAATAATGAATTTACTCATGAGTTAACAAGAAACTTGACTTCTGGCCACTTCAGTGGGTTCAGAGCAGTGTAAGACCACAATACAAAGTTCAATAACAGGCAAACATTCAGTTAAGTCTTTGCTGGTAAGTATCTGTTCACAGGGTATTAATAATAATAATAAGAATAATAATTATGATTTTAACAGGCAGGAGAACGGTCAAAAGCCAAAAGAGGTAAGAGGTAATCCAGGTAAATGTGGAAGGAGGGGTGGGTCAGATGATGGTAAAAACAGCAAAACTAAACAAAGCAACACAGGGACGGAGAGGGGGCTGAGTTATCTGACTGGCTGAAATGAACCGGGTGAGTGAGTGAATGCAGAGAAGAGAAACAGAAATGCAGCTGGATGTGCAAATAGGTAACAACAGTCAGTAGTGACCACACTAAGAGAGGGTACATACTGTACGCTACACATACAGCAGCAGTTGTATATGACAGCCAGCATTTTAACCCCCCCAGGCCACTCTGAGACACGCCTTTAAAGAGAGAAGTGTTTGGACAGAGAAAACCAATGATTTGAAGGACCTTTACCTATGTCACACATGGAAAAAGAATTACCAGACAGAGTGGAGCAACTATCTGCCCGATTCAACTGTCCACTACCCACAGCGCTGTCAGAACATTTTTACACCTGTAGTGTGGTTTGACACCAATTCACACCTTGTCACGAGCTTCTGAGGATCCTTAAGATAAGCATACGGCTCTGCACTGCGGATTATCCTTAGGGAATCTAAACCGTTGCACTGATGACGCCTATCAGATGGAGAGAGTGTCGGAATGTCTTCCATGTCAGACGTTTAATACAAGACAGACGCTCGCTCGAGTTGTGTCAGAGAGTGAAAGATTCGAGTAAGAGAAAATACAGTATCTAGGCCGTTTCACAAACATGTTTTTCTCAGTTTGAACAGTTTTAGAACAACGATGATGATGCTCTTCTGTCGTCTTTTCCTTATTATTGTTCCTGTTTGGTCGTAAGGGACCTAACCCGTAATGTTTATGTCTTGAGTCCATCTCTAGGAAGTAAGTGGTTCCTAACCCTTTCCTTCCTTACTTCATTTTCTTTTTCCATCCCTCCCTCCTTTCCTCCCTCTTTCTTTCATAGTGTGGAGAGCAGCACCACAATTGTTCACCAAGGTACCATCTATTGTGTTGAGATAATTACCCATGAGTAGAAGCTCATCAAGAGGAGAAATTGAAATTATTTCCTCGTACTCAGGGACGGTGAACCGTGGAGTATAAAAGATGATGAATCTCTATATTTCCATGGGGATCTGCATACGACAGAGGCAGACTTGATTAGGTTGAACTGCAACAAAATTACACACAAGAATTCTTCCCGCTGCAGCCATGCACTTTGCCTGTGTTTTTTTTTTTATTTTTTTATTTCGTATTTTTTGTCATCTAAGAGGTTAGGTTCTGTTGCAGGGCAAACAAACACAGATTAGTTTCCTCCAATCAATCACAACCACTGCTTCGTCCCACAAACAAGCTCAGTATTTTTTCACTGCCGCTGGATTCAATTTCCCAAACACAAAATTAAACATCTTGTAAATTATGTTTATTGTCCTATGTATTTCCCTCCTGCAATCAAATGCCAGCACTCATTGCTCGCATGCTAATTGAAGTTTTTTTTCCTGTTATGTAAATTTCTCGAAAGCTTAACTGGGGTATACATTATATTATATATCACAGTTAGCATGCATTATTCCTGGGGCTTATTCTATGCTCAGTGTAAACACATTTGCACTGGAGGCTTGTTGTGGTGTATGTTTGTTGTTGGGCACACGATTCCTTCTAATGAAGACAAAAAGAGACCCACCCAGCCCTCCTCAAACCACACACACAATTTAGATATATTTATATAGACGTATGCCTCCATGATTTCTTCCACAATATGGCTCACACGAGACTACAACATTATTACTCTTGATTAGCACAGTATTAAAAAAAAATATTAAGCATTTTGCTAATATAAGCTTTGTTTGTTTAAAAGGTAATAATGTTACAGTTCCGTGTTTAAAATTTGTATTTTCGGCCTTCATTTAGTGATATTGTTCGTATTTACTCACTGCCACATCGCCATGACTTACTGGGACACATGATGTTTGACTTGTAGTTTGAAGTTTTGTTATTTATGTTATTAGTTGATGGTGAATAGAGAATGTAAGAGGAAATGTTATAATAGATAGAAAACGAAAAATATGTGCATTGTTTTTTGTTGAAAACTGCAGCACACTCCACAGGATGAACATTTCAAAAATGTCCCAAATATAAAAGAGAGACTGGGTTTATCAAAAGCTTAAGCACGAAATTACAAGATTAGATTGTACCTATGCTTATCAAAATATATCTAACTGGTGGATAAATCACCAATTGTTAATGACAACTGTATTAGTATGATGTAGAAGACTGCTAACCTGTCGGCCATTTCTCTGTAATTAAAGGAAATAGCTTCATATAGGACTTTACTCCTGTTCAATACACTACCATTTTTAAGTTTAATAGGATTTTACAGCTTCCGTTCATAGCCGCCAGCTGTTTAAGTCATACAGTATGTCTGCAAAATCAACAGCTAATAACCAAGTTCAACAATCATCCAGAAAGAAATATATCCGTCGTCAGACAGGTTGTGTTTAAAGAGTGTAGCTCTCACCTATTTTTAACAGGAGACTAATTACAACACTTAAGTTTTTACAAGTTAAATTTTCTCCTTGAAAACACACTGAACATGGAGTAATGACATGTAAAAATATAACAGTATCTGTACATGATCCTTTACGAGCCTGGTTCAAGAACACATTGAGTCATTTATAGGGGTAGAGTTAATACTGGGGGCACAGGTATATGCAGAGAAACAGGAAGAAGCAAATATATATAGACACCAATTGTTAAGACAACTGTATTAGTATAGATCCCCCGAAGCATAGGCAGACACAAGTGGTTCTCTTGCTACTGGTTTATTCGCAATCTCTTCAAATTCACCGTGAAAACTAGACACACACAGTAAGGACGTAATTAGAAATCACATTAGCTTAACATAAAAGAATAGCATGCACACCATGTGGAAAGTAAAATACAAACAAAGAAATAAAATAAATACCTCGTTGGCTGCATGCTACAAAGGGATAATCTTCAGATCTTCAACTCTTCAGCTTATGTTACTCTTCTTATGACAGCTGCGACATGCTTATTACCTTTATCGCTACTTCTCTACCTTTCTGCCGACAGCAGGCCAACGGACATTTTTTGTAACTTCAAAATAAAGGTCACTTCAAAATAAAGTATAAACAGCAAATCAAACTTAAAACACTTTACAATGAAAATCATGTGATGCTGACAGTTACAATTAGTATGTGATCGAGCGTAATCAACTTCTGGAGTCAGGAGTTAGCAAACCTGGAGTCTGATCAATGGAGAGTGGGGGTTAAAGCTTTTTTGACTTTTTATTAGGTATTCACAACAAGCAAATCAGCTGATGTGAGCCATGCCTCACAAAAACATGGATCTCAAAGCCTTATGAGCATGTCAGATTAGAAATGTTTAAATTTTCTCAGAAAAATGAGTGCCTCCCATAATGCTCTGCTGTAACTCATTCCAGCAGTAAGGAACATAATACTTATCCCTAGTTAAGAGTTGGTATGAGGAACCTTTGAAGCCAGGTTAAATTGGTAACCAAAAAACAAAGTGAGTTTATCCTACTAAAGCTTATATTAACTTATTACTCCATAAAAGTAATCTTTGTATGTGTGGATTTGGTTTCGCAGCACTTACACTACACTACCCGCTGTGAGTCTACCATATAGAAATCAAGGTACATGTCCAGATGGAGAGACAAGAGGAAGCTGCTGCTCTCCAAAACTGCGAGCATGGAGTTTGATGAAAAGCACACTGACAGTGCTGAATAATTTATAGCAAACATACAGCGCTGGTTACAGCAGAGAATTTTAAGTGCAAAACATGAAAATGTCATTCCAACAATAAAGCACAGTCGAGAGGGTGTCATGAATATGGGCTGCTTGTTTTGCACTGGACAGCTTACAGTTATTAAGCAAGCACCTCTTAACAAATTCCCAAACTTATCTATGTATTTTAGATCATAATGTTAAGATAGTTTCCTGTCAGATGAAACTCAGTAAAAGTTGGATGTAGTAAGCTGCTACAGAATGATTTTTGACCAAAGGGAAATCACTTTCTGGAGCCCGGTCAGAGCCCAGGCCTCAACCTATTGGAGATGCTGTAGAATGACCTCAAGAGAGCCTTTCACACCAGACATTGGAGAATACTGAGCTGAAGCAGTTCTGCAAGAAGTAATAGTCTCAATTTCCTCCTCAGTGTTGTGCAGGTTTGATCTGCAGCTTCCAGAAGCGCTTGAGTCCAAAGGTTCACTTACTTTTTCCTCAAGCATAATAAACATTCTAAATGCGTTACTTGCTCATGTACATTATATTTAGACAAAGTTCAAATCTCATTTTTTGGCCAATTACCTCAGAAAATCAGGTAATTCCAAACATGCATACAAACAAGCCGACACATTCTCATCCCAGAGCGTCACACAAACGTACAACTTTGGGCGCCTTTTGGCATCACTACAGATGGAAGCTGCTTGTCTGATCTTTTTTCAAATTGATCAGTCAGGGTACAAACATCATGGTTTGATTGACTTTTTGCTCAAAGACCGCTGGGTTTGGGTTATGCACAAAAACATCAGGGTTAGGGTTGGGTTAAGTTAAAACTGTAATTAGTACATCTTGAGGTGTTCTTCATACAACACACATCTCCTGACATCTTGCAATTAGGCCTCCCATTTGGCATCTCACTACTGATGCTAAGGGATAACTCGACATCGACATTCCACAAAGTTGGAAGCGTCATTTTGTGATGCTCCAGGATAAATGGTAAATGGTCTGCACTTATATAGCACTTTTCTACCTTATTGGTACTTTAAAGTGCTTTTACATTGCTTCACATTCACCCATTTGCAGGCACAAGCACACACACACACACACTAATAGCATAGCTGCCATGCAGCTGACTTGACACATCAGGGTAACTGGGGTTTGCCCAAAGACATTTACAGACATATGTCAGGCCAAGCCGGGAATTGAACCACTGATCCCACGGTTGGTAGACGGCTGCCGCCTAGGGCTGGGTGATTTAATAGTTTAAAATTATTGATATACTTCTAAATGAGATATAAAGTGAGACACTATTGTAAATCTTGAAAGAGCCGCACTCTCCCTTCTGACAACAACTCACAGTCTTACCTCTCCCCCCTCTGAACACAACTCATAACCCACCCCTTCACACCACTTCAAGAAAACAGCATGGAGGATGAAGAAAGCTGGAGGGGCGGTGAGTAAGGGGAAGCAGTGGCTCACTCATCTGGAAGTGGTTCAGATTCCAAGCATCAGATGAGCAGCAGAATAATATATTTTGTAGAGAATGCCAAAAACAAGTTCCAACGAAAGCGTTCGAGCACTACAAATCTTCTTCAGGATTTAAAACAGCGCCATTAGGTGCAGTACGAAGAGTGTGTTAAACTGCATGCTGCCACCATGACCGTAAAGCCGCCCCAACCTCCTGTCCCAGAACAAACCACGCTACAAAACTCTTACACACGCGCTGACTCTTACGAGAGGAAAAAGCGAGAAGTGGAACCAAAGCAGTAGTTTATCATATTGCTAAAGACATGGTCCCCACATCAGCGGTGGAACAAGACGTCTGTCACACAAAGATGCACTAAGGTCTCAGGAGTAGGATTTTGATTTCATTCGATCTGTTGTGTTTACATGTTTACTTATCTGCACAAGTAACGAGATATTCATATGACTACACACAATATGAAACACTTTGGTAGACACTGCTTTAGTGGAAAGAGCATGTCAGCCTTTTGTAACTTTTTGTCTGAATCTTTTGTTTACAATTTTATTGCTATGTGTTATGTTGCATAAACGGACTTTTTAAATTAAATAATCAGCAATGCAGATTTTTCTTATAAAATTTATTTCATATGTGCCAAATTTGTCAGAACTGCCAATAGCTTATTTGTTTCGTTCGTCATACATTATGTTAACAAAATACCTATGATCATTGGATAATGCTAATTTGTCCCAAATAGTTCTCTGTTTGTAATTACTTTATGGGATCAAAAAGTATCAAGATATATATCGTCATTCAGCTTAAAAAATTCGGAGTTATAAGTTTTGGTTGTTATCGCCCTGCCCTCCCATGTATTTAATGTGAATAAAATTGGAAGTGTAGTGTTTTTGCAGCACTGGTACGATTGTTCATTTTTGCTCTTGTCATCACATGCACTGCTTTCATTCAATCCTCAGTGACAAAAAGCATCATCTGTCTGTAGAAAACATTACATTGCAGCACATACTACACATTATACTGTCACAAAGTGACCATTACTATAAAAACTGCCTATTTTCAGGTGGTAATCACAAGTTGTCTACTGAAGATAAAGGCGAGAGCCTGCAATGTTTTATTAGACTACTTCAGTGCAGACAACAGTTCGTAACCTCATCATTTCAATCCCTCTATTAAAAATAAAGTTCACAGACGGTTTATTGTGAAATGCATTTCAATGACAGCATTAGACAGACCATTTTCTCTTTTTCATTTTAAAAGAAACTTTGACTATTTGACAGAATATTAAGTGTTTGGCATTTGATGTAGGTTGCACTAAAAACAGTGTTTTTCAATAGCTTTTGATAAACATGTCTACAGTATAAATATACAGTAATATACTGTACTTCATGATCTCGTCCTCTAATGACACGTGACACTCTAAGGTTTATGTGAAGAATACATAAATGTATAATTTGAGAATCATCACAATTTTAACATACCCCAAATATAAGCATAATGCATAGATGTATTACATAGGTCCACATGAACTGCTATCTAACAATTAAGGAAGAACCTAAACTTTGTAGCAAGCATTAAATTACACCATTAGTTACTATTTTTCAAATTATATATATATAAAATCGTTTATTACATTTACATTACTCATCTCGAAAAGAACTCTAGGACTAGTATTAGTAGTCGGTTTCATACATTTCCAGTCGACCTCATGAGGCTGCAGTGTACACTTCCACACAGCTAGTCCTTCTTCAGAGACCTGGGGCTCAGATTTGTTCTGTTCGCTGCCCCTAGTATCACAATGGGAGCTGCATTTTTAGTGAGGCTGAAGATCAATTCCCTGGCCGTTTGAAAGATGGCATTTGTGCATGACATCTGTGGAATCTGAGCACCTCTTCACTCAAGGGCATATCCCTCTGCGAGAAGAGCAGGAGACAGAGCTGAGAAATGAGCTGGCACGACTGGTCCTGCTGACTGCTCAGGATTTCACTAGAGCGCTTTGCCGACTGGCGTTGCATTACTTCTCATTAATTTTGCTTTTGTAGCTTGCTTAATATGCTATTGACTGCATTAGTGAAGAGATTAATGTGTTGTTAAATTATGTTGGCTCATGGTGCTGTCGTGTATTTAGATATACTGCCTCGTCAGCTGCTCCAAGGATTATTTCACATGTACAGAAGCTCATAAGAATCTAATGCAAGGCACATTCAGCAATCAGATGTATGGACTCGGATGGGCAATCCTCTGCCAAGCAAGATGTGAGGGGAATTACTGATAGATAATACTCCAGACACATCCTGATTCAAAGTCTGTCTTTTACTGTAGAAGAAACAGAAAACGCATGATTAAATCAACAAAACAACCTACTTAAGTTATAAAAACTACATTTTAACATAACCTTTGCTGAACAGTGACTTCTGCCTCTTGATTTGTTTGCATATACTGAAACTAAAATACAAAGTTATTTTAACAGTAGCGTAAGTGAGGAGAGTCACTGTCTGCTTTCACTATAAAATCAAGCAACTGTAAGGCGCAGAAATCAATTTTGACCACTTCAAGGGCTTTACAAAACCTCACACGAGTCAAGATACACTGCAGTCAGATTTGCTGTCACCCATCTCCTCTGCTATAATCCTCCAGACTTGACAGCACTTAGGAGATACTGACTTCTACTGCACAAGACGAGTAAACTTTAACAGATTCATTCACAATTTAGCCAGTTTTTCTGTGTTAAACTAGACAGAACAATCTACAGTGAGCTTTTGGATCACTGTATTTTTTTTTCTTTTGATACCATTGGCCAAACATTAAACACCAGGTATGTTACAAGAGCCAATACTTGAATTTACTTTTGAGTTCACTTCAGTTTTATTTATATAGCGCCAAACATCCAGCAGAACCAGGCTCAGGGAGGGCGGCCATCTGCTTCGACCAGTTGGGGTAAGTGGAAAGAGGGGAGAGAAAAGTACAACAGGCAACAGAGATCAAAACAACAACAAGGAGCAGCAGATGAGACTGTGGTGAGTTTAGGAAGGGCTGGTGACACTTCGGCACCAAAATTCTGAAAACAATACTTTCGTTTTATGGCACTAAAGGTACTGAAGACACCTCGATAGCTTTTATAACGTGTGAATCCTCCGGCACTGGCAAGCAAAGCAGATAACTTTAAAAGTGTTGTCTAACATGGTGGAACTAATATTAAAGAAAACTAAGTAATATTTAGGAGACAGCCCACAAGAAAAATGACTACAAGTCTGATGCATAGCTAAGCCCAACCCAGAATAATGGCTTTAAGCCGGGGGGGTGAAAGCGGGTAAACAGCTCCATCCACAAGGAGCAGAAATTCTCAGTGCTCTATCGCCCTCTGACACACAACACGAACTTGTAAATGTGATTGGCACAGAATTGAATATCTCAGACTGATCACTGGTCACTGGACATGGCTGATCAAGCTTAAAGCCAGTTAATCTCCAGCTGATTGATCGGTGCATCACTATCACAATGTTGCTAGCACGGCTGTAGATGCTTATGGCAGCTGTGGTTCAGTAGCCCAACAATAAAGTGCTCTTGAGCAAGACACTAAACCCCAGGATGCTCCTGGTGGGTCAGGCACCTTGAGTGGCACCTCTGCCTTCATCGGTGTGTGTGTGGGTGTGTGTGTGTGTGTGTGGGTGAATCAGCACTTTGGCTACTGAGAAGGTGAGAAAGTGCTATAAATGCACACCATTTTAGACAGAAGGTGTTTCACCTGCACTTTACCAATCATGTGTCTCACGTGCATCTCACAGAACAGACACTCTTCCATTTTATTAACTCTCTCTCTCTATAAATATATTCCAGTGTTTTGTGATTGGCTGGCAAAGCACCATCAACTCTAAGAACATAATGATACTTTATAATATACATAAATTATAATTATTCCTTTTAAGAAATAAAACATCTTTAAAAAAAGGCAATTTTAAAATAGAGGTTGGAAAATTAGAGGTAGGAAATTGTCAGAACAATTACCTGTCATCTTAATTGGTGCTAAGGTAAAATAGCAATTACATTAAACACAATATGCAGGACCATTATTCTAATAACAACAATGGTCAAACTAAATTACAGTTTACAACTGACTGACTCATTTTTAGTGAGGTAAAAATGTAATGCTTTTTCCATAAGATTGAAAATCTTTTACAGCGAAAAAGCATCTGAATTATTTTTGACGAATGCCTGAGATGAAGATGGCAAAAGTGGTCTGCAGAATATGTTCAATTTGTGATAAAGGCTGAGCTGTCTTAGAAAAAACATCATCATTGCTAAATGATCACAACAGCAGATGTAAATCTATTCTCTGCCAGCTTTATAGTATTATGTACAAACCAGACGAGTGAGTTTAATTGGGCTTCTTCTGTGCTCATGCAGGCTTGTAGCACTTTCTTCATTGGCTGTTAAATTCACCATATAGCTCACAATCACAATCTGATTTGCCACCAGCATGCTTACTTAAGTTTTACAGCGGGAGCGAATGGCATCTTGACAATCATCACATCAAGCATTTATCAGAGGAAGCAAACATCAGTTACATGTGTAAATTACCTGCAGTAATATAGGATATTTTATCGTACAAATGTAACCCATTTTATTTCCTGTCAGCTAATGCCTGTAAATCACCAAGGGAATCCTTGCAAAATAAAAAATTGGTGACATATGTGGAGGCAGCAACCAAATGATTATTTTAAGATGCACAGGGGAGCGAGCTGAAACAACTTTCTGACAGTTTCATCATGCATTACTACACAGCAGTTCCTCCCAAAATTGACATTGTTGGCTTTGATCAAAGCCCAAACAGGGTTGTGACATTCTGAAAGAAGTGTTTCAAATGATTTCTGTGACAGAGAGCATAGTTTCGAAACACTGACAGGTCTTCAAATGATACAACGCCTAAGCGATACTGTGTGTAGGTGCAAGTACGCCGATCGGCTACAACGATAAAAACATCTGGTGGTTTCAGTGTTGGGGGGGGCGGGGGTCAGCGTGGCCACGCTGACTGGTCTGCATCCCCAAACACAGCAACTGTGAACTGTGTGTGTCGGACAGCTGTCGATCACGGACAGCCGTACGTTTCCCATGCTGACTGCTGTCAACCACATCATTAAAACCACCGGGTGATGGTAAAGTTGTGGCTGATCTGTGCACAAACTGCGAGCGAGCCCCAAGGACGTATTCACTGACGTAGGTCGCTTACATCGACATTTGTAATTCTAATGCCACACAGAAGAAAAATGCTCCTTACGATGAATGACACTTATTTTTAGATGTCAATGCATTTTGTTCCATGCATAATCTACCCTATCATGTCACACACTAAAATCAAATGACTTGCAGTGCTGATTTGTATATTTCATCACGCCTGTTGTTTCGTTTTTGTCCCCCCCCCTCTTTGTGATGAATCTGAGCTGTGCCCTTGTTGAAGCACTGTCTGCGGGTAGCGCAGTGAGTCTGACTGATTGATGGCAGACAGTGGCTGTCACCCCTGGAGAGTAAGCATTTCTGTGTCATCTCCCCACTGAAGGTCCTGTTGAGCTTGTTAAGGGAGAAAACACTTTTTGTTTATAGCCACTCTGACGGCACCAGCTGACAGCTCCTGCTGAAGAGGAGATAGACTCCCTCTGGCACACGGCTTCCTCTCTATCCTCCCTGTCTCTCTCACCTTCCTGTCTATCTCTCTTTCTCTCCCCTCATATCTGTTTCTCTTCTTCTTCGGTCTCGCTCTGTAATATGGTGAAATGAGCATGATCATTTTAAATGCAAATGTGGAATCCCTGCACAAAAAAAAGTCAGCTTACAGCATTAAGTAAATGAAACACAACTAGAAACATTTGTTTCATCTCCAACTAACTTTTCCAAGTTTTGGGAAATAACTTTTCTACTGTGAGAGAACTCTCACTTTCCAGAAAGTATATGTATTTCTTTAGTTCTTTAAGACCAAAATAGTACCCTAACCAAACCACTACAGCAAACAAGTTTTTCTTGCACAGTAAAATCAAAGAGTGTGCTTTTGTTTTTACGGTTTGCAATTCAGAATTTTCATATTTTTAAACATAACCAAAAGAACAAAACCAACTATAGTATGTATTAGTACTGTATGTCTCTCAATATGTATGAACTTTCCTGCACCATCTATGACAATTCGCTCCAGGTGCAGTGCCTGCTACTAAAGAAGTAAAGCTGTACACTGTAGTTTGTAGCTTAACTTAAACAGGTTTGGGTCTTGTTAGGCACTATTTTCATCTGGAGATTAATTCAACTTTTGGAGAGTAGTGACAAGGTGACCACTGATAACACCTGGATATTAAGTCAAAATAAACTTCATTTTGCTCACTGTGAAAGACTCTCAGAAGTACGTGGCTCAGTGATGTGTTTTTGGACAACAGTAGGGCTACACAGCAAGAGGATGGAAGTCTGTAAATTAAGAATACAGATACAAAATTGTTTTCAAGCACATATTTTTAATAATTTCATATATTCCATATTTGTAGTTTATGTATATTAATAGTAACACAAAAATAATGATACTCTTGAGGAAAAAGATAGTGGATGGGGAAAAGCTATATTTATATCATAGTTTCAGTGCCTATAACAGCTGTACAGAAGACTAATTCTGTTAGAAACAAATCTACTGCAAGATTTCAAGCAGAACAAAATAGTCAGAAACATCAAAAAGAATCAGTTCCAGGTGCATGTGCTCCAGTTGTCGACCGATGTAGGATTTTTTTTTCATGGCCAATGGCCAATGGATCTTTAAAGAACAGTGAGGCAGATGGCCGATATGCACAGCCAATATGCTGTTGTTGTTTCTTTGCAGGAAATACAAACGACACATTTAGACAATTAGAAAAATTATAGTTAAAAATGCTGAAGTTAAGTATTGAAAATGTTTTAATTAAAGTATTTCAAAATAAAACTTTCTGAAACAAGAATGACCTACATTCTTTACTTACCCTGAACGCTTCACTAGTGCTACTGCTGTGACAAGCAGTACAGTAAACTAGTAAAGGCCCGTCTCACCTGCAAGATGAGCTGAGCTCCACCCTCAGTCACAGAAAGAGAGAAGAGGCTGCTGCACAATCACCGCAACTGTATTTTCAGACCTGCTAATCTCACTCACTACTCTTTTCAAGTGCTCAAAGATCTGCTCACACAGTGACACATCAAAGCCAGAAATCTGTGGCCATTCTAACTTTAGGTAGCAAGACAATGACCTAAAGCAAACATTCAAATCAGGGTACTTGAGTGGCCCTCTCAGAGCCCAGATCTCAGTCAAAGGTAATTTTTGAAACCACATACTTTGGATGAGCTGGAACAATTTGGCATGGAAGAATGGGCTAAGATCCCTCAAGAGACACGTGCCACCTAGATAAGAACCATCAGAAATGGCTGTTGTCATGGGTTTCAATAAGATTACACTATTCACTATTAATTGTCAAAAGGCCAATAGTTTTGGCCTTGTTGAAAAATCAGAGCATCAGTAAAATATCTTAATCAAGCTTAGTGAAGATTTAGTCTTTGTTCTTTTGGAAGCAATTAAACTATAAACACTTTTGTTTGTGGTCATTTCCATGGAAAAAGGGTTTTGTTTGATTTCACAAAGGGGGCTAATAATATCGTCTTCTTATGTGCGATCTGTGATTTTTAAGTTTCCACTTGTTTCTCTCTTTCTTCTGCTTTCCTTCTTTCTTTTTCTTCTGGATGTCTTTGCGTAAACAGAAGCATGTTTGTATGCAAGCGTCTAAGTACAGAGAGCCTTTTACCATTTTCCAAGTGAACAAACACAGATCACTGGATCCAGAATCACAGCCAGATGAAATTATCCCAGAGCAGCTCAGCCACTGGTGAAAAATGGAAATATGTACTAAGGCAATAAGATCTCTACTGGGAAAGCTTTAAGGAGAGGAATAAACAACATCTAAAATTAACGAAGGTGAAAGTGCCCAAACACGTTCTCTCCTCCATCTTCTTCTTCCTCCATGTAGCCTATTTATGTAGTCACCGAGACTGGGAATCGTTTCAAGCGAGGCCTCTTTTCCCTCCCAGATGGGCTCACCAGAGAGAGCTGTGAGTGGCTTTGTGTGTGTTTGTGTATGAGGGTGTGTGTGTTTTGGATGTGAGGGGGCGGGGAGGGAGGAGTGTTGGGGTGCAGGAGAGGTGGGTGTGATCTGTGGCTGTGTGCCATTTGAAGTTGTAAATCCAAGCGTCTAAACACAGACCAACACTGAGTCATCTGCGTTTTATCACTGCCACACCTGATGTGAATTTCATTTGTACCACTCAAAGAGCAAGACGGGGCACCTTGACCCTTCTCCGTCTCCTTGCATCGTGCCCAATCATTTGCCCACGCTTGGCGCCTCTGTGTGTCTCCTCCTGGCCTTTCAGGGTGGGGAACGTGGGGTTGGTTTGGTGTTCCAAGGCAGCCTTAAGAGGGAGATAGGGGGTGGTGGAGGGGGGTGCTTGATGGATGTGGAAGCTCCCCCCATGAGCCATGAGCAAGGGGAGGCTTCAGATTCCTGGTGTTGTACAAACGCTGCCATTTCGAATGAAAGAAACATGAAAGCCCGTTTGATGTTCAAGGGGTTCACCTTGTTCTCGACAGCAACAAGAGCAACCAGTGACAAAGCAGAGCTTTTGAGCATTTGTGGACAGGCATATGTGAAGTTGAAGTTGAGGGACAAAGTGGCACAAGGACTCTCAAAGGGATCAACGCTTTTAGATCGTCATCGTCTCATCTGTCGAGTAATTACACTCATTTCAGTCCAAACATTCCACAAGTTTTCTTTTGATACACTTTTATAACACTTATATTGCGACATTTTTGCCACCGTTTACCCCGGTGTAGCATCATGCAGAGTTTATCATAGCCACATACGGCTGCTAGCGCCATAGCAAGCTTTGCAGTTGACAAGTTTAACAGCTTTGGTGCTCTCTATCCAAAACTGCCCCAAATTTTCACAGTGGAGGCAGTGCTGCTACCTTACTGCGATGTACTGGGTTGTAAAAGCAAGTTTTGTGCAATAGCATACGCTGGAGAGGTTGTGTAGGTACTGCATGTCCGCTGCTTGTCTGACAGAGAGAAATCTCAGAGACAGTGTGTAGCTCGTTTAAGGATGTTCAACTGGGATCTTGGACAGAACAGAACTGAGCAGTAATAAGGTATTCCCCCTCATTCTTTCCTTACTTTATCGAATGTCATGACAAAGTGCTCATGAGAAAATGTCAGTATGTACGTGTGTCTGTGTGTATATGTGAGAAAGACATCATATGTGTGTGTGTGTGTGTGGCAGTTGGGTTCAGACAATGAGGGAGTAGAAGCATGGCGGTAGAGCCAGCATTGTAGCAGACATGATTACGTGCCTTGATCTTTCCTATGGCAAGAACAAGACCTCAATCTCTCACTATCTCCCCTTTAATCAAATCCCTACCTTTTTTGCTACCCTGCCACAAAACTGTCACAGGCTGAAAATAAGCCCTTTCCTTATCAAAGAGCCAAGGGTTCAATTGATTTTCAGGCTAGGGGAATTTTTATTCAGAAACTTTGAAGCACATACCAAAAAAAAAAGACAGAGAAAACACCTGCATCCCCCCATCAGGCAAATTACTTCTGACTTTTAATTTATTTCGGCAGGAAATGGAAAGCTACAACCTAACCACAGTCAATAGGGGGACTGGGGAAGAGAGGTGTAATCAGGCGGCTCACCAACTCCAAGGCCTCCATCCTGTCACTTTTAATAGCCACTCAAACCACACAATCTGCTCGGCCTGATATGCTCACGCCATTCCTATAGCCGGAGCCACAGCCATCTCCGCCTCCTCTTCCTCCTCCTCCACCTCCGTGTCCTTCCTAATAACAAGTGAACATTTCCACACTTCCATGGTGCCTCACATGAAACAAATCACAGCCAAAGTGCTTTCTACCTTCCTATCTTCCATCACTGAGGATATAAGATTTTAAATAGGGATGGGGAGATTGGCATGTTTCATTTACATTCCCAGTGCCATGGCTGGCTTTGATACAAAGGAAGATTGGATCTAGCGTAGCCAACTCAGCCTCTCATCCAGATTTTGGTCTGAGCCTTGTTGGCAGTACAATAGTGTATCGATTTATACCTTGCTTGTATGAATGGCAAGTTGGATTAGTTCGCCACTTTAGTCCAGACTGAAGTGTTTCAACAAAGGAACTGCTGGATAAATTGTTGTGGAATTTAGTAGAGGGATTCACAGACTGAAAATGAATATCATATCATGACTTTGGTAATACCAAATTTCATGATTCTTACTTTTCCTCTTTTGCAAAAATTTTTTCACAAATCTTGTCCTGTGACATTTGACTGAAGTATCTTAACCACCATCAGGTGAATTGGTTTGAAGTTTGCTACTGATTTTCATGGGCCCTTGAGAATAAAATCTCAACAGGATTTATCATTTTCAGACTTGTGCCACCATTAAATCAAAGTTTAGTATTCAAATTACTAAAGGAATGCCAGAAAATCTCTTCACAAGGCTGACATTTGTGGTTAATAACCTTAGGACGGACTGAAATATGGCACATACATCAATGTTTCACACAGAATTTAAAATACTGATTTTGGTGATACCTAACACCTTTTTCTTTGTGGCCACTATGACATTGATATTTTTAAATTAGAGTGAAAAAACATGATCAGGAATGGTCCTTGCAAAAGGATAACAGTTTTTGTGTTTCTTGTAAGAGAAATAAATATATATGGACATCATAGCATTGCTGAAATAAATAATCTAATATTTGCCTAAGACTTTTTTCACAGCAATGTATTTCTTCACATTTGACAAACACCCACTTAGACTCAACAATGAACCTTTTTGGTGTTTAAAAAAAAAACTACCACCTTTCAACTCACCTTCTCTTAATAAATTTAGCACTTCATGCGTTCAAAAGATGTGTTGGAATATAATCCACCAGCGAATTACATTTCCTACAAAAACCACTTTTGGAGTGTAGTTACATGGAACATTTCTTGTAGACATGGCTGGTTTAGTGCCAATTAGCAAATATTACATGTAACACAGGGATAAAGATAATACCTGCTAAACTTCTATTGAAAATGTATTAATAAATGTTAAATGTGTTTTGGGTATGTGTCTCACCATTTCTGTTATAACTGCTATATAGGCCTAAAGATGATCATCCTACCTTGTGGTCAAACAAAATCATGCACTAGAAACAAGGTGATAACAAAAAAACCGTCTGATCTGTGACAGAGTATTCATGTGGCAGAAAATTGGACTGGTGCTCGTGCAATTTGAGCCAGCAGGTGAATGAAGATTGGCTTGATCTGAGTGTCCCTGGCTTACAGAGTAGGAGACTTTTATCTACAACCCGTTTGCTCTTCCAGTACCTAATGAAGCTCTCTGAAAAGAGATTAAATGGCAGACAGGGACAAAACAATAACCATTACCAGTCACCTTCATTTTGCTTCAGTCGTTAACATACTGGGCAGCTGCTGCTTTGCAGCAGCCAACGCTGGAAACGGCTTTCAAACATTAAAGTAGAAAAGAAAGAGCTGAACGTGTACTTTTGAATTAAACTGTCATGGAAATAACACAAAAAAAACTCTGCCATGAACTCGAGCACAATCTGTTTGCTCGGCTCACATTTCTTACTCAATAAAAAGCGCTAAGAGAAAAGCTGTAAGACATGGTATTAGTGAGGCGCACAGTTCCTGCCAATTCAAATGCAAAACAAACATGTTCCAAAAAAGGATTACCCAGATTTATTAGCCGTTTCCATCAGGGATGTCAGGGCATGATGCATCATTGTCCTCCTAGGGAAAAAACATCATACCTTTGGCATTTTAAACCACTTCATTTTGTTTTATGAGATGACGATGATGGTTCATACAGAAAACATTCAAGTGATCACGTTTCTTCCATGATATGCTTTTACAGCAGCACATCATCTTGGTTTGTTCCTCACATCAGCTGAGTCTTTAACATTGTGTGAAGACTGCTTTACATCCAACATCCAAGTGTCATCTCGTTTCAGTCAATTGGCTCTTTTTACAGACAGATCTCAAACAGCTTTTAACGGGGTTCCAAATAGAACACACTGATACAGGATCCAGTCTGCTGGCAAAACTGGCTCTGAAATTCAAGATGTTAAAATCTCCATTGAAAATGTGTGAACTCATCAGTTTCTCAATGGTTTTCTTCCTCTCCCTTGAATACAGTGGGCTGGGATCGATCATCCATTATTCTTGAATTTCATTATGTGGGAAGAAGAGTATCAGTAAACAATATAATACAAAGTTTGCAGCAAACCAGGGTAATGTATGAAAGTGCCGCCTGAATGCTCAAAAGCTGTACTTCCAATCATTTTGTGTTCCTTACAGTTACTCTTTTATAAACTAACATTTGACTTTTTTTAACTTGCAACATTTTAATATTTTAATTTGCAAATGGAACAGAGGCCTGGACATGATAATGAATATGTATATATATATATAGATATATATATATATCTATATATATATATATATATATACACATTTACACTGTTTTTCTGATTGACTTGATGTTATGAAAGCCAGCTTTTCTTTCAAGAAGGAAATCTGTAAACCAAACTTTTAAACACCAGCAAAAAATCCAAAATAGATCATCAATATGGACTAAGGCACGAATAAGTTCAACCATGCCAAACCAGGTTTCCAGATTTGTTGCTACATAGTGTAAAAAAATAATTGTAGACTGATTGTAGATTGTGTGTCTTTAATGCTACATCAGCTGCTTTGTCAACGTTTTGAACTACAGTGACTCCAAAAACATCTTACGATCATGAACATTAAGTACCTGGGTGCTATCTGTCTTACATGGTGTGTGTGTGTGTGTGTGTGAGTCTGAAGTCAGAGTGCAGGGTTGCCTGCAGCATAGCTAAGAGGCACTTTGTCAGTACAGTAGGAGGCTACTGGATATGGAACAACCACCCTCAGAGCTGGACTTTTTAGTCAGTGCACGCTTAACTCATGGTCAAATACTCGACTATTGAGTACTGCGAAAGGTATTTGCCCCCTTCTTGATTTGCTTTTTTTGTTTTGTTTTTTTGCATATTTGTCACACTTGAATGATTTCCTCCATAAAAAAGCTGTCCAAACCTGCCTGCCTGCCATGCTCTAAAGTAATTGGGGGCTGCTTTGTAGCTTCAGGACATGGACGACTTGCCATAATTGATGGAACCATGAATTCTGCTATCTACCAGGAAATCCAGAAGGCGAATGTCAAGCCACCAGTTTAAAGCTCAAGCGCTACTGGGAATGATCCAAAACACACCAGCAGGTCCACCTCTGAATGGCTGAAAAAAAACCAACCCATTTAATTAATAAAAAAAAAGTGGCCCATTCAAAGTCCACACTTAAAAACAATTCAGATGTGGCTTGACCTTAAACAGGTTCTTTATTCTAAAAAACCCTCCAATTTGGTTGAATTAAAACTAAAACTAAAAATTCCTACACAGTGATGTTAAAAAGATTCATTATTAGTTATTGCAAACCTTGATTGCAGTTATTGCTGACAAGGGTGGCACAACTAGTTATTATGGGCAGGCAGGTTCAGACAGCTGTTTTTTCAATTAACAAATAATGAATTTGTTATTTTTTTTATTAGGAAGGGGGAAAATGCTAATAACAACACTGAATATAATCACATGCAAATTCTAAAATAAAATAAAAGTAACACATAAAGGATCCTTTTAAAAGCACTGAGAGGCATTGCCACACTCTTGACCATTTTATGGCCACAAGCATGGTTTCATGCAACCTTTGATAATTGGGATTCTCCCACTGATGAGTAAGCATCACACATATTTGCACAGTGCTGATTTATCATTCTCTCCTTTGTGTTATTTTCAGCTAGTTAGTGTTTGATGGATGAAGCCTTTGGAGTTGTGCAAACATGATATTCCAAAAAGAAAATGTCTAATAATGACATTTAATGACTCTATATATTTGAAACAGCTCACTTTCCTTCACTGATGACTTTTACTTTTATATTAGGTAAGTAATTACACTGCATTCACTTCATCACTACGCTTCATTTAAAAATAAACATTTGTCGCTGCAGAGTTTGACTGTTGGTTTTATTCCACATCATGATTCTTCATTTGTTGATGCATGATGAAATTACTACTATTTTCCTCTGTAATTTAGCAGTAAATGGAATACACTATTACTGAACATCCCAGCATTTTGCTTTTATAATGTATGTTATGTCATGTTATATCAAACATATATTTTAAAATGGCACCGCTATATGTGATAAACCATCATACTCCTGGTACCTTAGTTCAACAGTCATGTTTTTCCTTGTATGATATCCTACATTTCACGTGTTTTTTTTAAATACACACACACACATCTGACATATCTGACAGTGTTTATCATAGTATGCAAATGTCTATATAATGTGATTTATGTATAGACATGTATCATCTGTGGAATATCTGACGTGATAAACTGCAAAAGGATATTTCATGTTTCACATATTTCGCTGTCATTCGCAGTGATTATGTAAAATCTCTGACCCATTGTTATCACATTAAAAACATGTCACATTTTCACATGTCATATCTGCATATGTGCATTTTAGTAAGGTCATAAACAAACAAAGAGACATCGTTGTTTCTTAAACTCCTACAGACAAATTAAAGTGTTTTCCATTTAGAGAACATCCTGCTTTCAGCTTGACAGTGAGACTAACCACAAGCATTAATGCCACTATGTTCATAGGACGCACTCCAGTACGTAGTGTATTAAACACATTATAGCACAGGCATCAACATAGTGCATCGATGATAACATCATCTGTAGCAGCGCACTACAGAGGAGATGACAGAACTGCCTTGTTTTATATAGAATCAAGGTTTCACCCCCTGTTGAGGTGCCCTATCATCTTCATGCTATTTTTTTTTTTTTCTCTCCCTCTGTCACTTTCCCACTCTCATTCTCTCCCCCGCCCCCTGTGTGTTGGTGTGATGTTTCTCTTTCTCTCTGTCAGCAGTGGTCTCTGGAGTTCAGAGATGCGCAGCGTATCAGGAGTTCACGTCTCATTACTGACGGCGGATGAAAGTAAAAACACCCAGATCAAAGCGTCTGTTAATTGCATAAAAGGGAGACAAACAATGGTATTTATTAGAGGCAGTAGCAGGTAGCAGTGCCCTCTTGTATTTACACCTCCACCCCCTGCTGTCAACGGCATTCGAGTAAATGCTCCACTTCGTTTTTCCTCTTTTGTTTACTTGTCTTGACTCTTTTCTTTCGGCAGAATGTAGCTCGAGTGAATTTTCCTACAGCTCCTTGGAGAGAGAAAGACATTTGCTTGCATGCAGTTGTATAAGAGCTTAAGTGTGTGTGGTGTGTGTATACACATTAAAAATAATGAAAATAATATTTCAACATAAATGAGCTTAATTATTATGCAAACTTGTGTTAGGATTATTGGTTTGCCACTTGCTTTCTAAACAATAAAATTTACCTTTACCTTCTAATTTAGCATTAATAAGTAGTATATAAACAACTAATGAACTAAAATTAAAACCACATTATACCACCGACTACATTATTTTGGAGATTAAAGTTGAATGGATCATCAACAAGGCTACAAAAAAATCATGTTGTGGGACTCTAATCTCCATGACATCTGATCCTGTGTTGATTTGTTTTCTCAACTATACTATAATTGGATCAACAATGATGAGGCATTTATAAACTGCAGCGTTATACTGGAGTTAAAATAATGTTTTAATTTACTTTGAACTTTTTTTTGCGTTGACGTATGTGCTGGTGTCTGTATTCTGATCAAAATAATCCTCTGAAGTCTTTCAACCATAAAACATAAACATAAATATTTAAGTATCAATTTAATAAACATAATTTTATTGCTTGGGTAATCACGGCTGCTCCTGCACAAATACTATTTTCTCATCATCCTTTATTATCTACTAACATAATTGACATTTTACAGCTGCATGAACTAAACATCCAGTGCTAAGTGACTGTGATGCATTTTCAAGGCTTAGCCACTTTTCTATCTTCTGTATTCCAAATGCGTGACTGCTTCGAGTCTGATTTAAACTTCGTTTCATGGCCAAAATATTCAACAAGCTGTATCTTCTTTGTTTTTGAGACATATAGAGCATTTTATATTAACATAGAATGTAAAAATGCACACATCTTCACCAGGGCTGAATTATTTACCACTGTATGAAATACTGTAAAACTGTTATTAACTCTATGGGATGTATTATATTTAATCATGCTGGTTCAGGGCACTGTAGGTTGTACTAGTGTGTTGTTTTGGCGTGTAACGTCAGCGCTTTGACAGAACTCTAACCTACTTTGTTTCCTAAAGCACGATGGGCTCACACGTTTGTTTTGCAGAATGTCACTGGTTGTATCTGCTGCTCCCCTTGTTGCCCTGCAAACACTTTGGAGAAGAACGGAGTACTCTCAAAATAAACGTGATGTGCTTTGACCTTAGCTCCAGCTTGTCGTGGGGTCAGTCGCAGGCTTTATTTGGCCTGAGTCACTGGCACACAGTCCTGATGATGAGATGCAGTAGAATGTGTTAATGCATATTCATAACTCATTTTCTTCCTGGGAACATTTCAGCTGTGCAACACACACACAGAAACATGCACACATGCTTGCAAACATACTCATACATGCTTGTGTCTATTTACAAACGTGCACCACATGCTAATACTACGTGCCAGCACGCTCACTCACTCACAGACTCACACAGCTGTTTTTAATTTATTTATTTTTATTGTGAAATCTCAAATGTCAACAAATGACATGGTCATGTCTTATGTTTGCTGTTCCGATTTGATTGCAGGCTGTAAAATCACTTCCATTGCAACAAGACACATGTGGCCTCTGTTTGAAACAACATTAATCAGATCTTCTCGTGCTGATACATTTAGCTCAGAAGATAGTTTATAACTAATTGTGGTGATTTACTTAATTACTTCTAATTATATCTAATTTCTTAGTGTGACCACTGTCTCCTGCACCTGAGTCCTCTCTTACTCATTTCCAGCTTTTCCCAGAATGCCTTTCTCTGGCTCCCAAAGAACAATATGCATTGTTTTGACACAGAGCATTTATGTCAATTGTGTTTATTGTGTTAATGCACACTACACAGATTAGCAGTATTTCTGCATGGCCAGATCTCAATTCATTAAATTCATCATCACATTATTTTCTGGTGGTGCCGTTTGGTTACATGTCTTTCCTCCTGGAAGTTTGAGGGTCATGTATTGTAGCTCATTCCTGATAAGAGATGCCCTGATATGTGTGATGCATATCAGGATCTTGCTGATCAAAAGACATGATGGCTTTCTATTTAAACCGGAGGAAGAATGTGACCATCTCAGTGTTTGGAGGAAGGACATTTAGCTAGACCTGCAGCAATGTGCAATGTAAAAGAAATTAAGAATATATCCGACGCATAGCACTACTCCAATAATATTAAAGCAAGCTTGCTACAATTTATATTTTGACAGCTGCCATGTGGAAAATCGAACTGTAGAACTGCTCAAACTACAGAACGGCCGACCAAAATCTCTGAAAGCCAAAAGCCAGATTGTTGATTCTTTTAGGCAACTAATCAGGCATCACAATCCTTCTCAAATTGGATGACAAATGACAACCAATTTGGCCTTATTTTGAGCTGACTGCCATATTCAGAAAGACACTGCTAATAGACGTTATTATATCCAGCTACAATGTTTACCACCCTTATCTGAATTACTGTTAGTTTGTTAGCAAGCTGACTTCAGGCAATTTGCACTAAGCTTAAAGTAGAACTAGTTACGTCATTTGTTTTGAAGGTATGACATTTGTTTATAAATTTAATTTTAAACTCATTCCTGAATAAAATTATTGGCCAGATGGGCATGGCTTTTAGTCAGTCAAAGTCAGGGAATCACCAACATCACTAGGATTTATTGTCTTGGCACCATTCACATCTGTGCCAAATTTCAGGCCAGTCAATTCAACAGTTGTTGAAATAGGTCAGTCTGGACAAGGGTGATGACTCATTGAATGACATCACAGTCCATGGACCAACACTGCTAGCGCTGCACTGTGGCTGAAAGTCAAAGAATAAAAGACGTAAGACTGAAAGATCCTAAACCAGGCTTAGTCAAACATTTCTCTAAGTTGGGTCTCTGTCTCTTTTACAGCATACTGTATGACGACAGAACAAGAAACTATAAGGAACCACTCCGTTTTTGATTGTGAATTGTACTGACAGCCAAACGTGACATTTTCCATTCATATTTGACTGCAAGACTGCACGTAGGAAACAGGTAGGGAGAAATGACAGATGGATTTAGAACAGTCTTTTTTGTCATCCTTCCACATGTTTAGGGTGTATTTTCCTTTCCGAAGGCATTATTCTGGATTCAAGAGCACTGGGATGTCAGCAAATGTTCAATGCACCTTTCCTATTTGTTTGTATTTACTTATTCCTCTCTAAATTGCATCCATCTGTTGATGCTGCAGGAGCATTCATCACATGACAGCTATATCTGGTACTAAAACTTGACTACAGTTCCACATTATCTCTATCGACGGAGTAGAAATTCTCCTTAAATGTCATCCTTGCTCTCATTGTAATATTTTATGCTCTCAGCTTTGCAGGTCTGAATCCTCTTTGGCAGGCTGAACAGGAGGAATATGCTTAGTGGTATTTAAAGCTGAGGTGCTCGTGTCATTTAGAAAACCACACAGCTCTGACTTAGCCTGCCCTCGGAGAGCCCCGGTACAGGTGGATCATCTCTGTTCTCTCCTTTCTCCACCGAGGCCCCAGCTGTCTGCTCCATGACTCGGTTTCACTGTCAAGCTGAACAGAGTAATCCCTGCAGTAAAAGACTTGCACTGAAGGTTCACGCTTTCTCCTCTCTCTTGAAACCTGCAATACACCCCCATTGTGTTTCTCAAGTTCATTTTCTGGCTGTGAAAGGGGCTCAGGTGCGCTATGTTTTCATCAGTGGCTGTAACCAATGGCAGCAAAAAGCAAAGAAAAAACAAAAACAAGGCATGTGAATGGAGGAAAGTAAGAAAAATGGATATGCGCTGTACATATTGATGTGTATTGTTGGCAAAAATGGGCAAACAGATTGGCCCTTTCTTTGGCAATAAAGATAATACTCTAAAAAGGCCCATCTGCCTTATTGAATTCCAACAGCCACAACATACAAGTGTGCACACACACACACACACTCTTGCTCCTTATTAAATACACTCACGTCAAAACACACACACACACATATGCTGAAGGGCTACTTACCAGCTGTGTCTTCCCATTCATAAATGTCATTGACACTGTGCTCAGTATGATAAATCTCAAATTTGTCCATCATTTGCATAATAAATAATCAACATGCAGAATCAGAGGTTAACATGAGTGACTTGATTTCTTCAGCGCAAAGAGGAGGAAAACACTGTAGACAAAAGTATTTGTTTGACACCATCTTTCTGGAGTCCTGTCATCAAATCGTCAAACAGAAATAACTGCTAAGTTTGTGTTATTACATTTCAGGTGCAGAACTGCACTTGATAACAAATGTTTCATCGTGTACGATAATTTCTCTGGATTAAACTCACTGATCTGGTGACTGTACTTGAATCAGGGGTTTCACTGAGAAAATAACATGCATTTGATGAAATCAGTCAGAAAAATAAAATCAACCAATAAGGAGCCTCATATCTTTAGAGTCATATATTTAGAGAGTCTTAGAGTATTAACGTTAACATTAAAATTAAACTGCAAGTAAATCTTTGAGTACAAACAATACAAATGTACACACTTGAGTGGTAAAACAATAAAAAAAGTATGACTATATATGCTGTAGGTGGTCAGGATAGCATAAGAGCAGTTTGTGATAATATTTTATTTGGTCAGTAAAAAAAAAAAAAACACACAAAGGTTGCATCATAGTATATTACATAGATAGACAAAGGCTTCTGTGACACAAACACACTGAATAACCTTGTAGCAGTTCAAATATATTCTTTTCATTTTTAAAAGTGAGGCTCACCCTTACAACCAATCGGAGAACACCAACGTGTGAGCTTGCAGCTGCAGGCCTTGATGCAGTCAGCCCCAGGGTGCTGAAAGCTTGTGCTCCCCAGCTGATGATGATGATGATGCCATCCTTCATCTGCTCCATCGTACCTACACCCAACTGGACAAGCCTGGGGGCTAGTGAGGATAATGTTTTTTGATTTCTCCAGTGCATTTAACACCATCCGGCCTGCACTGCTGTGAGAGAATTTAAAAAACATGCTGGTCAACACTCCCATGATTTACTGGATTAGGGACTATCTCACATACACCTTCAGAACTGTGTGTCTGACACTGTGGTCTGCAGCACAGGTGCTCCACAGGGGACAGTTCTGACTCCGTTCCTCTTTCCCAAACTCCTCTCAATCCTGGACAATCCCTCCCACCCACTTCACAGTGTCCTGGCTAGACAAAGAAGCACGTTCAGCCATAGACTGATCAATGTAAAGTGTTCCACAGAGCTCCACAGGAGATCATTTCTGCCTGAGGTCATCAAACTGTACAACTCCTCTCCTTTAGCTTAAGGGGAGGGGTGATGACAACTATCATAAATCATATTGATAATCAGACAACCCCACTACATTACAAATGTATTACAGCCAGTATTAAATCAGTAAATCAGTATTGTGAATGTGTTTCAGGTGTTCTGCTCAAGGCTACGGCTAACTCACATGCTAACAATCTTTAGATTCCAGCATTAACTAATAATGCGAAATTCGAATAACATGAAAAATATTGTCGAGAAAAGAATGTCTGCTGAAGAAGGATGAAAAAGTTTAGATCAGGAATTTATACTGTTTCCACTTTCAGCAGATGTATATTATTGTAGGACGAAGGATTCTTAGAGAGAATGCAAACAGAGAGTTTCGAAATTCAACCTACTGCTACATTAATTGCAGAAAGTTGTAGATCGTAGTTGTAAGCAAGACTCAGCGATTAGCTATCACCTACTACAATATTTAAAAGGCTCTAAGGCGATCAGTGTCCATTGACCTCAACTCAAGGCTGGGAATGACGTCAGTCCCAAGCTGATTGCTATCCAGTGCATCATGGTGGAAATGAAGCCTAAGAGTGAGTAAGAATGGGGCACAAATATGAGAGATACATGAATAACCAGAGCTGTTACTGCAGCTTTCACACTGTTGATTACCAACATGTTATAATGTATATGATGGATATGATATAATGTTAACTAACAGTTTCGTTTAGTGTTTCAAGACAAATGAACGTTTGGAATTACTATACGAAATATCCCCAAAGTACTACAATTGTCTTTAAATATCTACTGAATATCTACTCCAAATTCAATGGTAATCCAGCCGACACTTACTGTGAAATTTCATGAAAAACTACCACATTCCTTTACACATTGAGCAGTATTTAGTGTATACAAACACATTCTGTCCACAGGAGTAGAACAGGACAGTACTGTGTTTTTGAAGTAATTGATAATGTATTTTTAAATGTCATTTTGTCTGGTTGCAGCAGCAAGCATCAAAGAATATTTCCCCTGTTGGTGACAGTGTATGCACTTTGACAATCACTTTGCTTTATCAATACTTGAAAAAACGTAATGCTGGTTCAGCAAAAAAGATTCATAAATCTGTGATCCAGCTATTTGACATCAAGGTGAAAGAGCAAGCCTGCAGTCTGAATCAAATATCCAGTTTCAGATTTCTAAACAAGTTCTTATTGAACATTAAACTTTTGACTCGATTCTTGACCTGTTGCTTGTGTTTCTGTGTGCTAATATCCATGGTACCACCAGTAGTTAGCATTGAAATTTAACATTATGAGGTCAGTGTTGCCTTCTCAAAATAATCTTTACATCAACTAATACTGCACTTTATCTAGGCTGTGTGCCTTACAACATATTTTTTATGTATTACTTGTTAAAGTAATACATAAAAGAGAGATTCTACCTCCGACTGAATTTTTTTTTTTTTTCTTTATAGAGTTTACATTTCCGTGGTGACTAGAGACTGATGAGTGATGAGCCAAATAGAGAGACCTTGGTTGGATCCATTTCCTCAGAGGATGTATGTATGTTTCCTTCCCCTTGAACCACTGCATTTCATTTTTGCTGCCCGTTTCAAGGTCCCTGACCACTAAATGATGTCATCTCTGGCTCTGGTGAAATGGACAGTCCAAAGTCAGCCAAGCACACTGCCACATCTGCTTTAATCCAGCATGCCACAATTATTTAAAATGTTTTTGCTTATTTCCATAATGAAGGGGTTAATTATGCTCATGAGATGCCCCAGCGGTCTTGTCTTGAATGTCGGGGACACAGCTGTAGGTCTGCGAGCTAAATCATGCGCTAAATGTGTCACCTAGAATTAGACCCATTTGGCCTATGCTGACGGTGAGCTGTTTGCAGTGTGAGGAGCTCAGGCAGCGGCTGGGCTGTGGTCAAGTCGTACGGGAGGCGGTAGGAGGATGTCATTACCCAGTGGCCCGGACAAGATGCAGCAAGTCAAGCAGAGCACCTAACATGGGAGAGAAGTGTCCTCTGCAAAGTACTAAAGCACAAAAGTGCTGCAGTTTTTTTTTTTTTTTTATTCCATTTATTTTTATCTACTCAAGTAGTGAATTTTCATTTTAGAGTTTAGCAAAGTGTTAAGTTAACAGTTAAGCACAAATGGTCTTATTCAGGATAATATACAATTTGAATGTGTTTATATTACAATATGTGTATAAAAACCTATTTGTGTGCTCCAAATGTTCCATCAAATTGTTGACGCACAAATATAAATAAGGATTTAGGAGTTTCATTAAAATTTCAGCAATGCACTGCATTCATGCTTGATCTTAGAAGTTTACATATGGGATTTATGAAACAGAAAAACTACAGTAACAGCTACCACCTAACATCACTAAGTCACTGTAAATTTAATTGCGTGCATCTCATTTGCACAAATAATAAGCCACAGTTCAACATTTTATTTTTATTTTCCAGCTGAATAGATTCACAGTAAGAATCAAATACATGGAGAGAATGTAGTGATTTAACATCTAGTAAGCTTTGGGCAATGTGTTCTAGCCTGTTTTCATTTGATTTTAATCAGCCTGGGATTTTCCTGTGTTCGAGTGTTGGCAGGGAACAACAGAGTTAAATGTTCTGTTCCTTGTTGCATTGCAAGTGGATTTTTGCATATGTATTCAGATCAAAAGTAGGCTATACCTGGAAGAAGCATCCACTCTTCCACTTCTATCCTGTATTCATATAAATGTCGTGATAATTTACAAGCAGCTACTGTGATATAGAAAGCAAACACAGTAACATATGAGGCCTTTACTCCATTGAGTTTAGCTCCAAAACAGCAAAGAAATTTCACTTAATCTTTGGTAGTTTCATCCTTTGCAAACATGAAAGGATTTTTTCCCCCGTCACAATGTTAGAAAACAGTAGAATTATGTTTGTGACTAATTAAAGGAAATTGAACTGAATGAAGTTATTTCTCCAAGGATATAGCTTAAGCATTTGTCTGATGACAAAACACCAGAGAAATCCTCTGACACTGTGAAGGATCACAGAGGGAGGAATTAATTCAGTGCTTTCGTAAAATCAAAGCGCTAAAAAGCTGCATGCTATTCTCATAAAAGCTTTAAGAGTTTATTACATTTACATTCAATAACATTCTTTTTTTATTCTGTGAGGAAAATAGTTAGAAAAGGAGAAAAAAATGTGTCCCTACTGAAATGACACGAATAAAGGCAGCAACACTGCTATGACTGTCTCCAGACACCAGACATAAACTGTGACGTTTAATAGCACATTAAGCTGCTTTAAAGGTTTCATCCATTAACCCACCTAACAGGTAAGACATGCTTGGTGCCAAGTAGCTTGTAGCACGGTGTCAAAAATGTTGAAATAAGTACTAGCTGCTATGTATGTAAGTGGCACGTGCAATATTTGGATGCAAGCTACAACTGCAGAGAGTCCAAACTTACAATCTTAATTTTAGGTGATGAAACTTATTTCACAGATATTGCAGTAGACATAGAAAGAATGGTTTGGCCACAAGTTGCAGCAATCTGGACGATGGGATCAGAAAATTGTGCACTATAAAAAAGGAGGGAAAAAAGTTTACAACAATGCTTGTCATTTATCAACAGTCTAAAATTATTTACATACTCAAGTAGTGTAAACAATTTAATAATAGATTTTTATCTCAATGTATTTCAAACAAGTAACACTTAAGTTAGCAAATGGGTGAAATAAAAATTCTATTCAAGTCAACCTAAAATTTGTCTCTGTTGATTTTGCAGCCTTCCTGCATGAGCTCATGACTCATGTTCTAGTTATTTGTGTCCCAAAACTGCAAGTCGTAATGGTACTATTTAGGGCTTGGCACGGCAACGTAGTTTTATTATTATTATGATGATGATGATGATGAAAAGTTCGTCGCTCACTGGGTCTTAATACACATACGGACAAATCATGGATCACGGGAGGGGTGGAATGTTGATCAGTACTGGCTTTGGATTGGCGTCATCATGCGTCTCAAACAACGAGCTGCAGTTTTCTGCATCAGAAAAGAACTGGAGGTCCCGAACTTTTACAGGACATTTTCATTTTAAATCTCTTCTACATGGTGGAGTTGATAGAATCGCAATTATTTGTAACCACTGCACTGTTGAATTTTCACTATAACGGATAAATTTTTTACAATAAACTTTAATGATAACTTTGATCACTTAAATGCAATACACACCATTGATGCAGCAAATCACCCAAACAGACACCAACACAAACACTTAACTGTTTCTTTTAATGACAGCAACCAAACTAACAACTGTGTTTAAAAAAAGCTTTTCAGATGGTTGACAGGAGAATAGTAAACGCAACATAAGAAATGACATAAGATAAATAACATGAGGCTGTTTAGTTAGTTTAATAAAACAAATTGGTACAGAACTGTTGTTACACACAGGTGGTTCTGGACTATAAAGGCAACTGAACATTAATGTCCTGGTAAATAGCTTTGGTTTTCTATTTGATTTGATTACACTAATGTTTAACTCTTATTTATTTAAAGTGTTTGCAGACCACATGTTATTTTTTTATGTTTTATTTAAACATATAGCAGTACTTTTATAATGAAAGTGCACAATAAACTACTTTTGAATTCATTATTACAGTGGTTCTCAAACTTTTACACCGTGTACCACCTCAAAAGATATTTGTCTCTCCACCATTATGACCAGAGGTGGGTAGAAACAAGTTCCATTTACTCCATTACATTTACTTACATAACTTCTTGCAGAAAATATATTTATTTTTTATTTATTTAGGGATGCCCTAATCAGGTTTCAGATTCCAATACCAATCCCAATCACATGGATTGGCTGTAAATTTTTCAATTTAGTTCTGATGAGTGCTACCGTAAAATCACCTTAATTTAGACAAAAACATGTCTAGACTTACTTTTTCAAAAGAAAAAGTATGTGTTGCATGTGCTGCAGCATGCAAACTTTACATCCCTCTCACAGACTGTGTAAAAGTTCCACACGGCAAACTGTTTGTTTATGATTTGCTGCGGCGCACCTGCGCAGTGTGAAGGAAAGGGAGATGGACACTACACTGCGCACAGGGCCTCTGCATGCTGCAAAATATGAGCTACATATGATCAGCTTTAGTGATTGGCAATGAAAGGCATTATAGGGATTACGCCAATCACATACTTCACGGAAAACGGCCGATAATGATCTGTGGCAGCTCGAGGCAGACAGCTGGACAGGTGTGCGCAAATATGCACATTTCACCCGTGAGATCACCCACTAGCTTACTCTGGACTCTGAATAAATGTGATTTACAATTTCATCCTGACCAACAAACAGACTTCAGCAACGAGACTTCAGCAACAAGACTTCAGTGACATCTGTGAATAAAGCTGTTTCTGTCCATGTGCTGTGGCATGAGAAATATAACATTTGAAGTGTGCGCACCCAGTTGTACAGCTGTCTTTGTGTCAGCGGGAATCAACTTCAATCAATGTAGCGACGTTATTACTGACCTGTGTTTTGTCTGCTCATGTGTCTGATTTAAACATCCCCAATAGAACTGGACATGGTTCTTATTTATGACAGACATCACAGACAGATTTCAGCTAAAACATAATGTGAATGAAAACACTGTATAGTGTGGGCTGAGACATGTAATTCGGGATGTGGTGTGACTGTTAATAATATTTATGGAGATGTAAAGTGTATAAAAGTCTGACGGTCAGATGATGGAAAAAGTTCACCTGTAAACTAAGAGAGGAAAAAACTGGGCTTCAAAGCCGCTGTATGACACAATTATCAATCCACGCTACTGATGTTTTCGGCTGTGAGGCTGTTTCTGTCTGTGACCGTGCTTAAAAACAGCCTGAAAGATCGCAATGCCATGTTGTGAGTGTAATGCTGTTATGTTTATGGAGATTTATAAAAATCCTGACGGTCAGACGATGTCAAGTGAATGGAAACAGTTCACCTGTATACTAAGATCCCTGCAACTTGTGACTGCACATCCTGCTGTGACATGTGACACTGACTTTACTTGCTAAACTTACCTCTGATTTCCTGATTTCCACAAATCAATAGCTGATGTACAATAAAGAGTAGACGTGATTAGTGTGAGTGGTGTTGTGTGCATGATTCCCAATGCTTTTGGTGGGTAGACTTTGTGACAAGAGTGAGTGAGTAATTAATCCAGAAGTTGATAGTAAAAACATTGGCTCTCTCTGCTGCCACTTAGAAGTATTCTCAGTGAGGACAAAGAAACCCACATGGGCAGAGTGTGCAAGGTAAAGTGAAAATGCAACTAAACTTTTAAGGAGACGCTTGAACTAATGTAGATAAATCCAATCAATTTCTAGGTTGACTCGGGGAAAAAAATTTGGTGGCACCTTTAATATATCTCAAAGTTTATTTCAAAACAAATCACTGGAATACTTGTGTTGAAGGAAATGGAAAATAAAAGGAATACAAATTTAATCATGTTAATCAAACATTTAATCCATAGATTTTATCTCAGCTTTCTGATTTAAAAAGTATTTAAAATCCTGCTCCAGAGCCCAATAACCTTGTTTCTATTGTTACCTCACGGAGTTTCTGTAAAGTGTTGAAAAGCTCTACCACCTTCACACAGAAGTCGGTGTTCAGGCCATAGAAGACACACCCTGGGTTTAAATGAAGATAAAGTGTCACAACCAAGCTCAGTGTTCTAGTTATAAACTTCCCCAGAGGTCAGAGGCCACACCTGGACCATTCTTTCTCTTCTCCAGCTCTGTGTCACTACCTCCACTGAGGTCAGTCCCAGAAGGGCCCGTGCCAACACTAGACTACTATCTGCCTCTTACGGTCACCCTGGTCAGGCATTTTCTGCTCTCACTTTTTCACAGGAGTGAAAAAAATGTCTTTATGGTGTCATCTAGTGGAATGATAAATACTTGGTGGAGTTATTGACACTGTTTGAGAAAACACTACTGATTGACCGCGTTATTTAATAAAAAGCAGGATAAGACCTTTTTGATGTTTTTTTGGGTTGCTCATCAAAAGCAGTTCGCCTGCTCAATATTCAGATGACGTTTTCCAAATGACACACACTGACACACTTCTCAAGCTATCCAGGACTTGTCATTCTTCCTATTCTTTAACAAGGACGTCTTTTGTGTGTGAGAGGAAATTGGATGAAAGAATTATGAAAAAAAAGTGTACAAAAATAGCTAAACAGAGTCGGAAGCAGCAGATTCAACAATAACTCAAGAGACAGAGGAAAGGAGGCGGGGACCTCCAGCTTCCAAAATTAGCTCTTCTTTCAGAGCCCAAACTGTATTTCAAATACATTTTTTACAGCCTATAATTTACAGGTTAAAACAAACAAAATCTTGCAAAAAACATCACTATTTTTTGCAACTATATTATCTACACAGTGAGCCTGTTAAAAAGGAGGAGGTAAGGTACTTGAGAAAGCAGAGGAGCTGATAACAGAAGACTCTGAGGTATTGAATTCCTTTGTACAACAATAACCACATTGGAGAGAGTCAGATAATTCAGAAGAGAAGATCTACAGACAAATAAGACGCAGCGCAGCTTTTCAGTGTGGGAATAAAGAGATGCAGAAAGACCTATCAGCGAGTGAAATATTTTCACAGATGAAACCTGGACAGTCCTATCAGTCAGTGGGAGGTCTTGTTGCTTCAAAGCGTGGTTTGAAGAATCGCTCTTCTTACTGTCATGTATATAGTTCACCGTTTTGCAAAATGGGCAAAATCCATCTCCGCTGCACCGCTGGACATCCTGCATCTGTGTTTGCTCACAGCGAGGCCATGAGCACAGGCACAGTCTACTAAGATGCATGTATTATCTCTGAAGGGAACGGATGAGGTTTTCTCAAGAGAGTCACTGTTGAAGAGAAGAGCACGCTGCATGTCCTCTGTCAATGGTCCCTCCAGCAACGCCCCCACAACTGCATTCCTTCTCTGCTCCAGCAAGCCCCACTGAGAGGCAGAAAGCTGTTGCATATACACGAGAGTCAATATGTTCAAACGTACCTCTATGGCAGGTCATCCAGAGTCTAATCTGCACAAGTATGTTATGGTACGCAATGGGAATCCAAATGTTTATTACAAAGTCACAGACGATTGACCACCTGCCAGCCTGACACTGAGGCCAGAGAAAAGAGGGTGTCTTCTCTAAGTGGCTTCCATCATTCTGTCCATAGTGGCCAATGGAGCGGAAGGTGTCTCGTCACTCAGCCATGTGTCGATGGCACTCTGCTTAAAGCAGGTGGGAGATATTCATGGCTTCTTCTTAGACAAACACACGGATTGCTTTGCGGGGCAGCAAAGGTCAGCTGGTGAGGGACATTAAGCCAATGCAGCAAAGATAGTTTACTCTCAGTGACGTGTACCTCTAGTTTCTGAATCAACAGGAGAGCGGTAGGACTGACAGAGACATGAGACAGATGGAAGATAGATTTATCTTGCCACCCCTTGGGAGGTCTCAACCCACAGCACGGGAGTCATTAATTCATCAGCAAAAGTTACAAAGTCATCTGTTATTACAAATGATAATAAAGTCCTTAATAAAAGCTACTACATGAAGCCAGTGTTTCCCACTGGCACAGTCTACTCTTTGTCACAGGTTGCATATTTCTATGATTTGAATTTACAGAACAGAACAGTAATGCATCTTTCAGATGGTTTTACCCCAATGTTTTTTTAGAATAATGAAAAGGTAAGAGCTATACAGTATAAAATCAGGAAAAGCAGCACATGCAATTTTAAGACAGTCAGATCACAGCCAGTGGTTTTCCAGCCATTTTGGATTTGTGAGCCTTTAAAACACTCTAATAGTCCGTGTGAATAGCTTGACTCTATACCATGTGTCTACGAATTATGAAGTTAAAAAAAAAAAGCTATTTCTTATTTATTTCTCAAAATAAGTTTCCAAGCATCAAGTGGTAAAACTAGGCAACAATTACAGAAAAGTCGAGAATAACCTCATCTTAATACCCAAGCTGGAAACCACTATATAAAGACAAGACAAAACTAGCAAGTCATCTGTAATTTAAAATTGTTCATGAAGTCATTAGAAAGGGGTCATGGGTTTCTCTCTTTCTATTAAGCCTTATGAACCCTTTAAAGCAAAGCGCTGCCTACTCAACCCTGTGTCACAATTGGCATGGTGTCTATGAGTTGGAAGCAGTTGAACAAAAGTTAGGTTCTTTTGTTTGGTTGTTTTTTTAATAACAGTTATTAAAAGCCTCCGCAAGTTAAGCAAAGTAAGCTTCTTATATGTGCCAAAGCAGTAAATCAGCCACTCGTTATATATATCAAACGTCTGTAACGTTTATTTCTGTTGCCACCATGTTTTGCACTGAGCCCATCTGGAGTTATCCCAAAATGAAGTATGAATACATACATGTGTGCATCTGTACGTTGGGTCTGTCGGAGGGCAAGCGGTTACTATGAATTTGCCTGATGCTGGGTCATAATCTTTCCCAAACCTTAACCAAGTGCTCTGAGCACCTGAACACATACATACAACATTTTACTAATACGTTCACCATTAACAATTTTGTGTCTTGCCATTTACATTAATTATCAACATATCTTCAAATCTAATCCAGTTGTGATTGCATTCCTTATAAAACATTTGTGGTTGCAGCTTAGTTGTTTAAAAAAGTAATCTTCAGGAGACAAAGCTGAATAAAGAGGTAGTAAAAAAGACAAAAATGCTGTGGAATTTTTAAAACAGGTAATTTTGTAATAATTTCAACAAAGTAATGCTATTGTTTTATGCTTAAAACAAAATGTTCTGTTTGCTTAATCTGAAGTGTAACAATACCCTCATGCTACAATCCATGATGTGGGAACATAATCTTTAATTCCTGTCCAAAAAACAGCATGTTAGAATTTCGCAACTACAAAGTAATCCTGTCTCATGAAGCTCTGTTTTACAAAATTGTGGGAGCTGTTCGAAAACTCACTGTAAGCTGCTCTGAATGAGAAATTGGTTTTGGCTAAGGTCTTATCACCCTTTTAGCTTGTTTACAATGCTTCAGCCCACGTTTTCTTCAACCAAAATCGTCTTGCGTCAGCCGTCTTCTGCCTTCACCACTCTCTACTACTGGCTGCTCATTTTGAATGTGAAGCCTTGATGCTGGTGCAAGAGGCTGCTGAAGGAGCCAACCCTCATCTGCTTCCAAGGTAGAGCCCTCCACACCAGCTCTGTCCGCTCCCATGACTGCCTGCTTACAGCTGTCCACTTCCTTGCAGCTATCAGATCATTGCTCCACTTTCAGCTCCCCTCTCTCCCTCCTAGATCTCCAACACAGGAATGACATTTACACTCCAGTAAGGACAGCAGAGGTAACTCCTGTTCATCTGGAATAAAGCTGAAAATGAATCTCCTCAAGAAATACTCGACGATCTCTTCAACCCTGCCTGAATCAGATGTCCATCTCCCATGTCTTCCTCCCTTACTTGCCTTAGAAATGATTCTCTTCAACCCTCCTCATCTGTTATAGCTCTTATCTGAACTAGTGCCATTTTCCTAAGCAATTCACTATCCTACATTCAAGGATGAAGGAATAGTTTGAGCTCGCCTTAACACACCTTGAGAATCTTACATTAAAATTATGAGAAGACAAATGTAAATTGCTGTCTCTGCACTACATGCTTTTTGAAGCGTGTATTTTGTGATGATGGGTTTTCACTTTGGAAAGGTTTAATCTCCACTGTATTAAATATTTTACAGTTTTGAAATGATACCTATGCAGACTTGGACACGCATTTAAACATAATCTTGAAGAAATAAATTTTCTCAACATAAACAAAAAAAAAAAGAATCTGCAAGTTGTCCTCTCTTCCTCCCTTTACACTAACCCACAGACATGTCCTCCAGCTGGAAGCTTCTATCTTATTTCCCTTAAAAAGGATTCTAAGTTTAGAATAAGATATTATTCATAGACTTACAAACTGTGTAAAACCTATTTAGTTTTACATTCACCCCTTAAACAACATCAATCTAAAAACACTGCCATGCTGTGGCTGTTTAGAATTACACAATCTCAAGAGAAACATTTGGTGACCAACTTATGATAACATCTACAAGGCCAAAACATGAGAGTTGTCATCAATCTGGAAGGCTAAATGTCAAAATGTGTTGGAAACAAAGTTGTTCTTGCAAATGTTCTAACCTCTTAAGATTGCTGTCTATGCATCTCGGAAAGAGTCGTACAAAACCCCCCGTTATCTAGCTTGTCTTTTGTAATTACACAAACCAAAAAAGGCTTTAAAATAGTGTAAACTACAATAAACAATGCAATTTCTTCTTTGGCCTTTAGTTCCAGGGTATTCAGCTCATGGTGCCAGAACCTGAAACTGCCATTCACTGGGATCCAAATGTGGGTATGATATTAATATTTCAGCTAATGTGACAGCTGCAGCACCTGTGACAGACAACTGGCAGACAAATCTCTAAACCACTATCTGGAAAGCCTGCAGACAGGAAGCACAGACCAACAGTCCTGTAATATTATACTGATATCATGACAAAAATATCACAAATTCATGTTACTATTTGAAATGACATATAAAACTAAACCATATATTTCTATCTCTATACGTCATCAGAATGGGGGTGGGTTGGGTCATGAGGCCGATGCATTCCCACAAAAAACAACCACTATGTTGTGCAATGATGACATACTTTTCTGTGGTGTATTTTCCTGTAATATCACACATTAGTATTTACACTACAGAACATGAGTGTTCTAATGCATTCCAGATCACCTCAGCAAGTGATTTGAGAAATTGATTGATTGATCTGAAAAAAGTTAATATCACAATTATAGTGATCAATAGGGATGAGCGATATAAGCAAAAATCAATATCCCGGCATAGGTATATATACAGTATATACACCTTTTATATCCTGGTATTTTCTTGTACAAAACGCTTCAGGTTCAATTCAAAGGGATTATACAAATGATATTATAAGAATATTATGATTACAGACAGTAATCTAAGTCTATAACCATGACATGTTTTTTCTTGTTTTCAAACAATAAGTACAGAAAGTCAATATGCACATTTAAACAATGTAATTAAAATTTCCTAAGTGGACTAAGGGAAACAGCTTATTTGGAGACATTTTTACCCGTCTTCTATATAATGTTCATTCGCATATGTCTGACTTGGCCATATGTCGGTGATCAGTCTGAAATGTTTCACATAAGCGAGTCAGTCACTAAAAGCCTCCCAGAAATTCATGTATGTTTCTGACAGCACCTGTCCTGTAAACTACTGGTGAGTGGACAACAGGTACTGATCAAGTTTTTTTAGCAGCATTTTTTAAAACCATCTTTGTTGTTTTTGTATCACTGTGAGGACCAGGTCTTTAGCAATGTTAGCGATAGCTCACTGTGTTATCTAGTTATCTATTCTCTTTTTCTAAGACACACCACGGGTAAACGGTGCAGGTTTGTGTCTGACAGGTTAGGGACAGATTGAAGTTTAAATCAGTCTTTAGACTGGAATTTGTGGCACTGTTGTAAATGTGAGCTCTTTTTCGCAGTATATTTTTCTGCTGGAAATTTGAACCACCTCAAAGAGAGAGAGAGAACCTGATGAAAGACTCTGCTCTCTGTTATAAAGATCTAAACATGAGCACGGTATTAACTGTATTAAAAAATTCCATACTGCGTGTAAAAATACATCATTATAAACAGGTATACCGTCATACCGCCCAGCCCTAGTAACCAAGTATCACGATTAATACCATTTGCATATTAAACTGATTGGTTTGGATTTGCAACATAGACAATCTTGTGTTTTCCGCCTAATTCTGAAGTCTGGATTTTCAGGAAGTGAAGACACCAACCACCTTCATAAGAACAATGCGAAAATACCCTACTGTTGACGAACTCTTCACAATGATGTCAGACTATTTAGGACATAAATATTAAGTTGTAATGAATCACATTTGATTATATTAATCTAATTAATTAATATGCTTCACCAAGACACCGGTTATCGTTTTAACCCTATTGCCCATGACACATGGTAGGTAGAGTAGTCCACTACACAGCCACTAACATACAGGTACCATAAAGACCAGTGAATGATGTGATGACAATGGAAGCAGGTGATTAGACTCCTCTACATAGCCAGGGTACAGATTGTAGATAAAAAGGTTCCTCTGGAGTAAATCCTAAGGAATCTATAATGATTAAATCCTGATATATTTGAAGTGATTTAATGATATTTTTGGTAGGGCAGACAGGTTGGCAATCTTCAGAAGAATGAGTTCTGTCTCCTGTTTTCAATAACTTCATATAATTTCATCCTGGTGCAGCTGACAATAAGGCATTAGTAGCTTTCTGCAAATTATTGATTCTCGACTCAGTATGCATTAAATTCATGTTAACTGTATGACAGAAAGCATAATTCAATTCTCTTTGCACAGAGTGCCCTTTGGTCATGACTATATGGCCTCAGAATGGCAACGCACCAGGCTACGTTATTATACCCATCAAGCACACTAATGATCTACCTCAGGGGCACAGGTACGGCTGAGTAATTTATGGGAGCTGGCAAAAATCTACAAGTTAATGCCATCAATTGTAATGTCCACAGAGAAATGTTCAATACAGCACACAGTATTCACAATCCTCTCTAAACAAAACTGTATCATGGCATGTTCTGTTACTGCCACTTCTGTTATCTTTTTTTCCCCTTTAAATACCACATGCCACTTGACAGCAGAGCAAATGATATGTTGATGGGGGCTGAGTGTTCCTGTCAGTTCACTGTTGGTTTCTGAGTGTGAAATGAAAGATCTGTTTGGGGAGACAGCTTAGGTGTGGTAGCTATCACAATAACCTTGCCTCCCCTCTATCTCTCTTGTTAATTCTTCTCGCTGCGCTTCAGTTGAATGGACAGAATCCCTGGACAGATTGATACATCACGCTCGCCAGAGTGAAGTAAGAAGCCCCCTTTTGCGCTCCACCCCCTCCTTATGCAGTTGCTGCCATTACCTTCTCCTCCTTCCTCCGCTTCACCCTCCCATCTCCACGTGCTACTGAGGTGACAGGTCATAAATCCCTACAGACATGGGCACAGGGGCTTTAGATGGTGTGGGGTGCATGGTGTAGGGGGGCCACTGGGAAGGGAGGGTGATGAGGATGATGTGTGTGTGTGTGGGGGGGTGATGATGGGGGGCAGGGGGGACTAGCCGCAACACAAACCTGAAGGAGATTTCTCCTCATGCATAGAAAGCTGTTTCCCCCTCACCGACAATGTCTCCCTCGGGGATGCTACTGCCAACTCACTGCATGCAAAGTAGTTTCTCCCTCCCTCTCTCTCACTGTGTGTCGATCTCTCCCTCTCTCTCTCTGTCTCTCCCTCCTTCTCTCAGCATAAATGGGGTACGGATCTTGGAGAACTTTGTGGTGCAGGATAAAAGCCGGGGAGCAGTGTCTCATGGAATTCGCCACCCTCCCTATCATCCAGATGATCCTGAATGCCAATTACCCTCAGCGGCTCTGCAGGGAGTGGCCTGTCACTCAGGATGCGGCTCGTGTGTGTCGGGCATTGAGGAGGCGCTAAGAGTTTGCCACTGGAGGAGGGAAAAGCTACAATATATTACTGCTCGCTGCTGGACAGCAGTGGGACAACCCATAACCCTCTACCAAAACGCTCAGAGGCGCACACACACACACACACACACACACACACACACACACAGTGCCTAACACAGAAAGGCTACATTAGCAGGCTTCAGTGGTAACATCTTAGTTTCTTTATAACAGGACATTTAATCAATATACATACGATAAGATTTTTTTTTATGTTCGAGGGTAACAAAATAGTGGCACACCCCTGTAAAATAAAGTAAATAAATACAACAAATTGTATTGATGTAGACATTATAAAGTCCTGATTTACTTACACACCTGCCTTTGGTATCATAAGCAGCTTTTGATATGTTGAGTTTTTCAATACAGCATTCTGCCCATAACCACAAAAATCTTAATAAAGCTTTATTTCCACAGACCAAATAATATTTAGATTACAATTTTTCTAAAAGGCATAATAAAGCTCCTCTAACCTGTGTGGTTTATATTAACAAAAGATCAAATAACAATGTACCACATTACTATTTGGTCGAACTGAGCTCTGTGGAGTTTCTCTGCTTATTTCTGCTCGCTGTTTTGGTTTCTGACCTACAATTTTAACATTTTGTTCAACAGTTTACTCTCTCTGCTCTCATCAGTATTGTTTCCAGCCACAGCAGGTGACTAGTTTCAGCAAAAAAAAAAAATCTCTGATACAACCACTGCCCAGTACCAAACAGCATGTAGTTGCTAAATAACCACATATTCCCTAAAGACTTGATGGTAACAAAGAAAGAGCTCAAAGAACTTACACTTGTCAAAAACACAACTCCAGACTAATGATCCCTACAAATCTTCTAGATGTCTAAATAATTACATGTTTGCCAACACCTTCGCCATATGAAGTTTGGTGATAATTTATCAGCCTGGTGTCAAGTGGACAAAAACATCAAATAATGTGGTATAACTTTATTTAGTTTTTTCCTCACTTACTTAATCACTGATTTTATAACCTTGCAAAGCCAGCAGTTATTTAACTAGCTTATTGTGAGTGGTAAAGGCCAGTGCTTGCAATGTCAGCCTCAGGCTAATTACTGTATCTAACCTATGTATCCTAATACAATATATCTATATTTAGCAGTTTTAGCAAAAAAGCTAAGAAGAGGTCTCAGACCTGTAGTTCTACAATACATATGTATCCAGTCATGACCTCTGCTGCTACAGGACTCCTATGTATAATATTAAAAAAGATAAAAAAGAATCAACATTAAATAGCAATTAGTGCTCTTTGACCTGACAGAGCCATGCTGCTGACATTTCTCATACCTTGAGCCTACGTTAGCATGGTCTGTATTATCTCTCCCTCATCGCTTTCTCCAACCATTTTCTGATGATTCAAACAACACTGTGCTATCGGTCATTCTTGTGAGCAGATGCTGCCCAGATCCCTCTATGTATTGCCATTTCATCTTTATTGCCAGCCGGCTTATCCGGCACTGATGGAATTGTTAAAAAGCAGATATGAGCAGAATCTAGAAGGACCAGCCTTTGTCAGAGCATGCGTTCCCATCAGATGAGAGCATGACGATAAGAATCTCAGCAACGCCTGCAGGTCGTGTCACTCTATGCATAACAATCTAGGACTGTGTGGCTGGAAGAAAAACACTCTCAGACAGGAGAGAAGGGCGCTGTAAAAGGGGTGTTTTGCTGATAAATATGTATAAGGTGTCTCAACTCTTCTTTTGGCAAACCTGAATGATCAATATTGCACAGCACCCTGTTTCAAACAAAGAGACAAATCAAGGTCTTGTTTGTACTGTCAGGAGCTATTTACAGGTTGATAATACATTCATGTCTGAGTGTGTATTCTGTTTTCAGGTCAGAAAATCCATATGCAAAGCTCTAAGCAGAAATTGTAAATCATATTTAATTCTCTGTGATGACCACATAAAAAGAAAATTAAACAATTTTTTTTTTATCTTGTTCAGTACATTATATCATTATAAATAAACTATAGGTGAATGTGGTTACTGTAGGTGTGACATGGACATTTGCAGTTGACTAAACAATTCAAATAGTTAATTATTAAAATTTGTACCAAAAAAACACCTTAAAAAACAGCTTTTGCATGCGTCTCACAATTGTTGTGTATATTGCATAGTGTGGCTCTGTGTGGTCTGGATGCTTGGTGAGCCAAGCGGAGCAAGAACGTGCTTAAAGTTCAGATTCATTGAACTTTGACCCAGCTGTGCTGACCTTTGTTAGCACAACCAGTTTCTGTTGATCATTGACAAAAAAGCTAATTAGCCCACTTGTGTCTTCAAATTGCCCAAAACATCTAGAACAAAGACAGAGAGTCTATTTCATTATCGGCATTCATAGACAAGCTCTGTAAGTTTATTAAAGCTAATTACTAAAATTGCTGAATGAGCAGCCACAATGAGGCTACAGGAGTACTGAGTGAATCAAAATCAAGTTTTATACAGCCGGGCAACTATGGAGTCTGTAGATTTATCACAATTAACCATTTTGTCACATAAAGGTAATCACATGATCCTTGAAAAACTTTATTTTATTATACTGAACTTTATTGAATTAAATACCTACTTGACTTCAATACTTTTTTTCAAATATAGGTCACTGAAACTCTTAGCTCTCTAGCATACTTTCAGACGATGCACTGCAGAAATGCCCATCAATTTAGTTGGATGTGAGAATCTGAATGGTTGATTAATCTTTGTTGTCTAATTGTTGTCTAAAAAACCTTTCAGCATTATCTGAAGATTGAGCCGGTATTTCATTTATTTTTCGATATATTTTGTTCATCATTTAGTTTAACCCAGTATAGCTATGTATAACCCACTGTCATGTGTAGTTATTTTCACACATAAGGTACAAGATAAAACCAAGAAACAAAAAAAAGGGTGCACCCTAAAGTCTCCAGATACATGCTGCAACTGGATTAATCAGGTGAACGTCAGATGACAAAAAACAAATCTTGTGAACCAAGTTTGAGATGTTTGGATCCAAGCAAACATGGAACACAAAGCTCATAAACATAGCTCATAAACAGACAGAGGTCTGTCTAAGACCATAAGAGAAGCATGGAGGTAGAAACATGATGAACTGAGGATGCTTTGTCAAGGGAGTGGGTTATCTGCATCATGTGCAAAAGATCATCAATCAGCATGGACATCACTCCATACGGAACAGGCCAGTCTCTCAGAGTCATAACTGAGGGAGGTAACATTTTGCAGCAAGACAATCAAACCTGGTTGTATAAGAATTATTTGGAGAAGAGAGGAGCTGCTGGAATACCCTGTGATGGCTTGGCCTGCTCAATCACCAGATCTGAATATCATCAAGCTGGTGTGGGAGAAACTGGAACAAAGAGTTCAGGAACACTGCCCAACCAGCACAGCAGACCTCAGGGAAGTGTTTTACAAGCCCTGGGAGTAAATCACAGCTGAATATCTGCAAAAACTGATAAAATGATCAGTAGAATGCCACAGATTTGTCGGCAGTTATAGCTGCAAAGGGCTTTTTTTGTTGAAAGCAAAGTTTAACATGCAAATTTGATTTAACCATTATTCTGTGTTCAATTATGCTTAAATACAGACAAAAAACATCTACACAATGCCAATGGATATACAGTGCTTAGCATAAATATGTACACCCTAACAGATTTGTCAGAGAACCTTTAAGTTTCCTTTCAGAATCAACACTTTAAATGGGATACTATACAACAAAATACTCCCACAAATGTGGGCCAGTGATTGCAAGCAAGATTTGCTCACACAAAAATGTAAATACCCTCACAAATTTATTCAGGACCATGTTGCAAAAACGAATACATTCCATTAAAAGGCTTAGGAACAAGGCCAAACTTTGGACCATCAAATTTGAATTAACAAAGTCTCTCTCTCTCTCTCTCTCTCTCTCTCTCTCTCTCTCTCTCTCTCTCTCTCTCTCTCTCTCTCTCTCTCTCTC